>JAHHFK020000185.1:0-209896 GCA_024533555.2 Aedes koreicus
ATACAGTACTGGCAAGAAAAAAGTACACACTGTAAAACCCTTTAGAAAATAGTTTATATGTTGACTATGATAAAGTATAGTACATGAGCTTGTTTGAAGAAAATTAATCGATAGTCCATATGTATTTAAATGAATGTGTCAGTTTGTGGACGGTGTGCTTCATTTACCCGTGATAGATATGCTTAGAAATTGTTTAACAATTTAAGCTGGCAAAAATAAAAGTACACACCACAGTGACATTATTTTTTATCACTATAGACAACATCATATCGATAAACTCTCCTCCTCATACTGGACGTAACTATTGCAAGTGTTAAACGTTTGTGATCGTGTTTATGTCATAGATGCAAAGTTTTGAGTTTGTTGGTTGAAGACATCGAAAGTACGAAAAAATATCGTTGTAAGTGCTGACACTTGTTGTGTGAGATTGTGGAAATGGTCTCTCGTTCAGGAAAATTAGCGAAAAAGTCCAGAGTCAGCTTTTCTGCGGTTCATAAGCTTTGGAAAAAAATATCAACAGCGGGGAAATGTGAGGATAAAGGTGGTCGAGGAAGAAATCGTTTGACAACAGTCAGACAAGATGCTCGAATACTACGAGAAGTGAGAAGTGACCCGGAAATAACAAGCCGTGCGATCAGAGAAAGCTTGTTCCTAAATATATCCGCAAGAACTGTTCGTTTGCGATTGGAACAAGAAGGGCTTAGAAACAAGTTTGCCGTACGCCGTCCTCACATCAGTAAGCGTAATAGAATTAAACGATTGGAATTTGCGAAAAAGTATGCGGATAAGCCTATTTCCTTCTGGAAAACGGTTTTTTGGACAGACGAAAAGAGGAAGGGTGGATAAAAGGGAGGGGAAAAATGTATGAAAAGAATGGTAAATTTGGGGGGGGGGGGGAGGGAGAGGGGGAAAGAAGAGAGGGGGGGGGAAAAAAAGGAGGGAGGGGGAGTACACTCGAGCTTTTTGGTACCAAACAACGGGGCAGGGGGTGGAGATAAAACGCGGGGGAATTTTGTGGAAAATAAGACAAAGGACTGGTGGCTTAGGGGGGGGGTCTGTTTGGTGGGGGGGGGTGCTGGGTCGGAGGTGGAGGATGGGGACGTGGGGCGGATTTAGACGCGTCAAGAATTGCAAGGTCTCCGGGCGGGGGGTCCGTGCGGAGGTTGGGCTCGGAGACTGTTAGCAGGCGCACTAAGTGGCGGGAACCAGAGTGTGGTGTCGGGGCGCACCCAGTAAACACAAGATCGCATATAATAACGGATATGAGTATAACGTGGAGGCGATATGCGTACATTTAGCATGGAGTTAAATGAACGAAAGAACGTATATCGCCTCCACGTTGTACTCTTATGCGCTATCATATGCGATTCTGTGTTGACTGGGCAGTCACCTGACTTGAATGCAATCGAGAATTTATGGTCGATATTGGATTCAAAAATGGATAAAACCAATGTTACCAACAAAAACCTGCTCTTTGAAGCTCTACAGGAGACCGAGGAGTCAATTGACGAGCGTTATTTGCGAAATCTCGTCGAAAGAATGCCACGTCGTCTGAAAGCAGTCATCAGTGCCAAAGGAGGTCATACAAAGTACTGAGTTCGTGTCAGTTTTGATTAAATTTGATTACCTAGTTACACTTCTTCTCTGTGTACTTTTTTCTTACCGAGCGAAAATAAGAGAATAAAAGTATTTTGAACTGCTCCGAAACAATAAGTCTTCAAAAAAATTTTTATTTACGTTTTATTTTTCTTCGCACTATTGCCTCTTTTGCGTCCAAAGGAATCATTGTTGTAACTATAAAGATTAAAATATAATCTTTCGAAGAAAATGTAACATACCGAGTGTGTACTTTTTTCTTGCTAGTACTGTAGGTCATACAATTACAAACATACATTGGAGGATATGGAACAAGGAGTTTACGTAGATGGAGGCGATGTTTTCCGGTCGAGGAGATCTTTCGGGTTGAAACTTTTCGTGACTTCTTGGGCATTGGGATGATTCAAAATAGCCCAAATCAGATCTTCGCCTTTCTCAATTTGTTTTTGCTCAATTGATTACGTACTCGTACTGCACTGGCCATTTGAAGTTTCTATGGGAACTACTATGGGAAATCCATACTTTTCGTTCTCATTTTCCTAGCTATTAGGCATAATAGCATTTGGAAATGGTTGTTATATGTGCTTATGTTGTAATATTTCCATCAACTAGGGTAACTGCCCCCATATTAATCTCATTGTTCCTATATTCATCCTACGATGAATCAAACAATTGAGGAGTTGAAGGATCGGTTTCGTGTTCTAATAATGTTTGCTCACGTTAAATAACTACAACAAACATTACTAACTAATCCTGTCACGTGAATATCGTTTTATTTCAAGTATGATGAATTGCAAAGTGATGAGATTAATATGGGTACATTTTTCCTACTTGATGATGATGATGTAATACTAACACATATTGTAGCAAGGTAACCTTCCATAGCAGTGGAATAATATGAAAAACGATTTGATCAGGATTTTATTGTTGTTTGTGATCAACAAACTCCGGTATGAAGGGCCAAAACCGTTTGGGCGGCCCGTAAGCAGAGGCATTTACGCGAAACACGCGAGAGAAGAGAATCTCCTTCCTAGAGTAAGTTCACACTCATAGCCCTCGATTGACAGAATAAACCCAATATATGGGGTCGAAGAGCCCGTCCTCGTTCCGCGAAATGTTACAATAGGAAGGAGGCAGTCCCATGCTCCCTATCCAACGCGTTTCCCTTGGGTGCCCTGATGGTTCCTCTCTTTTCACGTTATAGGTTATGTAATGATTATTTAGTACTTTATGTCGTGATCATTTAATTGCTTACTTTATGATAAAAAGTTTTGCTGAATATTGGTTATATACCGTTGTTTATTCATTGATTAAATTTTATTTTGATGTACGGTCAAAATAGATAGATGTTTATCTCCGCATTTTTGACAGCACTTACTTCTCAATTATCTGAAAAATCTTTGTGGGATTCACCCGTTCCACATTCACACTTCTACCGTCCATTCTCGAAGGTCGCTGGTTCTAGTGCACTCTCTCACGCGATGCAGGTTTGTGTCTGGAAGACTACAATTATCGCGATTTCCGTCTAAAAAGCCTCCCAATGTTGTAAGCTAATAACTCCTCTATATTCATTGAGAAGGTTGTTGTACAATTGTTTTGATGTTTCAGCTCCGGCATTTCTTCCTTGCGCTATGATTCGCGCTTCTGAGATCCATCCCTTAAAGTTTCGTGCAAAGCGACCGCTATTCGTGAAATCCAGTAAATACTCCTCCGTCCTCCGTCCTCCGTCTTCTCCATCGAGGCCAGAATGTAAAACGTTGTTCAAGAAAAGAGCTTTGCATTTTGATTCCGGATCAAGCAAACGTAACCTCTTCTAGAGTTATCTAAATACAGCTGATCTGAAAATAGCTCCACGCCGAAGGAAATTTCCAACCATGCTCTTTATTTTCAACTCCCATAGACATTCCAGCAAGTTCAAATTCCGTGGTGCGTTTGTTAGCAAGCGAAAATTAATATTTCTGATTAGTTTCGCATAATTCTTGTCTATGATCTTCGACCAATATCCAGCGATGATCACACCCAGTATTGTGAATTCATCGACCTCCGCAACTTTTTGGGGACCAGATATAGCTTTATTGAACCTTAAAAACGAAGATTTTCGAAAATTAACCCGTATTTTGGGATATTGAGTGAACGAATCGAGGATTTGCATAATCAAATCGAATTCGTCCTGGTTCTTGACAAATATGTTGATGTCATCAACATATGCTACAATTTTTAGGAATTTTCCGTAAACAAGAACACCTGTGGAGCTGTCATGTAAGTTTCTGATCAGTGGCTCGATATAAAGCACGAAAAGGATCATACTGAGCGGGCATCCTTGTCGCACTGATGAGAGAATTTTTATTTCTGGTGTCAAGAAATCGTTTAGCAAAATTTTTGATGCTGCTTTGCTGTACATCGATATCAAACAAAGAATCAACTGGGTTGGGAATCTGAATTCTTCCAGCACTTTCCACAGGAAAGAATGGTTCACGTTATCGAACGCTTTTTGCAGACCAACGTTAAGCAAAAATCCTTTAAACCGTTTTGATTCAATTGAGCGAGTCACCAATCGTCTGATATCTTTCAGGCTATTCGTACAAAATCTGTCATCAACTGCACACTGTCCTGGACCCAACAACTTGTAATCTGTATTCAATAGACTTATTGGGCGATGATCCTGAATTGTTGGAACCGTTGTTTTCTTAGGGATCGTGATGATTATCCCGCTAAGAAATCTTTGGTCGGAATTGTTTGTCCACTCAAATATGCATTAAACAGTTGTACAAGGTAATATTTAAGCAGGTCAAAATGCTGAACGTAACATTCGTTTGTCAAGGATGTTTAGGTAGTAGGACATTTTCACAGAAGTACAGTGCAAGTGAGAGTTTATTACTGGCGCCAATCTTCATTATATTATTGGCGCCAATCTTCAGAACCGCATGATATATGAGTTTATGCATTTATGAGGGTAAAATTGACCACTTTCTGGCATCCGATCAGGGTTAAATTTGTTCCATCCAGTTCCTTAACTTGTTTTGCAAATTTACCATGTACTTGGGTTCAATATAGTAGCACCGAGTTGAATTTTTTGGGACATAATTCTAGTTTGCATCCAAAATGAGAGGAGAAACGGGCAAAATGGGACACTTACTGTGGTCAACCTTAAATGAAACTAACACCGATTCGATTCCTTGCATTTTTTCCTATAAGAAAAGCTATTTCTTAAGACTCCTACCCTGCGCAGTCTAAATTAATGGGATTTTGGGTCTATTTTTGCCCACTGTGTATTAATTGTTATTTGGCCAGTTTATAAACTCAGATCAGTTTTGAGAGACTTAGTTACTTATAAATATAAAATGCGTTTTGATTGCCGGGCATTTAAGGAATTATTCCAGTGGTACTGTACTTTTGTTTTCTCTCAGTCCTTTAGCTCCATTTTAAGAGCACAAGAAGATAAACCAAAAAAGGTTTCGGGTCTAATGAACAGCAAGGTTGATCATATTATTCCAATTCGTCAGCTTTTTCATTTACATCGATTCCGCATTTTTATAGCCGAGGGAAGAATGATGGGAAACTTGAAGTCATATGACACATTTGAAGCACCTTCAATTCGACTGTCGACACGCAGGATGTCCCTTTCATCGTTGAACGGTAACAACTTGTAGATTTAGCTCGATTTGTCTATCTCTTTGTTCGAGTTCTTGCTAGGTAGCACGGCAATTTCATCCGAATAGGGTTCGGCTTGTAACTGTACAAAAATCTTGCAAGCCAAAAAGCTTGCAAGTCTTGCAACAAGCTTCCTGTTTTCATGAGTTCGTCCAATTTGCGAAGGCGAGCCTTATCCTGGACACGAATCCCTAGGACCTCTCGATGTATCGAGCAAGCCTACGACTTTTCAGTAGTTTCTGATGACTCTGCAGAATTTTACTTCGGCCACTCTGGGAGTAGATGAGACAGCACTGCCAGTACCTGAAACAAATAGTTTGGTAAAATTTCAAAATGCAAAAAAAAAGAACATATAAATAAATAAGAACGAACTCACCGAGTCAGCGTTAAATACAAAGATGTCATCTTAGGCCATTCAGCTATGTCATGAAATAGAGAAACCATTAGGTCCTACCAGTAGGCCTCAAATAGTAAATCTATCTGTTGATGTGTCATAGCCGACTAGCTTTATAAGGGTGGTTTGTGTATGACGGCATGGTTAGTTGATCGATTTTATAACAGTTACTCAAAACTGTTTTGGACAGTACAAATCGAAAACCGATTTTTATACAAGCGGTTCAACTATTTGGTTTTGAAAATAAAACTAGAAGGTTTTTTATAGACAGCATAGATTTGTTATTTTTGCTGCCATAAAACCTTTATTTAATCAATATTTGTCACTTGCTTGAAGGTTTTTAAGTGGGAATATTCTATAATAACATATTCATCTGCAGGAAGTCCTTGATATTTGAAAACCCTTTATCAAAGATGTCGTAACCAGATCGAGGTTTCTAGCCTCCGTCACAGTGACACGATACTGCTCCTTCCTGCTGCCACAACTAACTACTGCAGCAGGTTTACCCATTTCGCCTTCCGCCTAAAGCTATGTCCATTTAGAATCCAGAATAATAAAATTATCTGTATCTCAGTAAAGGATTCACGTACAAATAAGTTTAATATATCGAAACAAAGGCAATTCACTGTAATTTAAGGAAAAAATAACTATACAAATCATTTCTCTTCGTTTCTAATGAAAATTCACACTTTCTTCTTTATTCCTCCCATCAAACGCTGCACACCTCCGGAGTCAACTTCCTTGGCCCATTTGTTCCTCATTTTGGTCATATGAGTCGCGTCCCGAGCCTTTTTTCCTTTTTTCTTAAGCTTCCGCTTCATTATTGCCCAAAATCTCTCGATGAGCTGGAACTGCGGGCAGTTGGGTGGATTTATGTTTTTATCGATGAAATCTACATTATTATCGCGGTACCACTGGATGACTTCCCGGCTGTAGTGGCAACTCGCCAAATCTGGCCAAAACTTCACGGGACCTTTATGGGCTTTAATGAAAGGTAGTACGCGGTTTTTGAGGCATTCTTCCTTGTACAGCTTTGAGTCCATCGTCTAATTTGTCACGAACACTTTGGCCTTTGCTCCGCAGTTGCATATCCCTTGCCAAATCATCAGTTTTTTTTTAGAAAATTTGTCCATAAAAGCAAACCTCAACTTCGCAGGAACATCTCCTCGTGCCGTCGCCATGTAGAATTTTTGGCCAGGAAGCTGTCTGAAATCCATTTTGACGTAGGTTTCATCGTCGATGAGCAGGCATCCTCGGTACTTCGTCAAAACCTGCTGGTACAATTTCCGAGCTCGAGTTTTGGTGACGAAACTTTGCTTCAACGTTCTGTTTCATTTCTTGCTGGCTCGATAAGAACGATATCCTGCTCGCAAATTAATTCTTCGAACGGTACTGCGTATTTTTGTGCGATTTCATTATCTGATAGTCCAGGGTTTGCTCTGACGGTTCTCAACACCTTCTGGTTCAGCTTGCGGTCATATGTTCCACTACGACGCTTAACTTGAGGCACTCGTTCCACGCTCTTTCACTCCCTGAAACGTTTGAGCACATCATACACGGTTGATTAGGCAATTTTCAACGTTTTTGCGATTTTTATTTTATTTTTTTATTTCGTGGGTGTGCAGAATTTTTTCTCTCCTCTCGGCTTCCATCTGGAATAACTTTTGACTTACGGCACGCAACACCGTGAAATTTATACCACAGAAAGTGGGCGTCTAGGTGTAAACCGCTGTAAAAAAAATCTTACAGCGGTTACTTTCCGTGCCGCTGCAACACAATAAGTGATTCCGGATTCTACCTGGACAGAACTATATGACTCGTCCGTTGTCTCCAAAATCCGTCACAAGAATGTCTCAACGAGCGCAAGCAGGTTTTGCACCGTTGTTTTCACTGCGTTGCTAAAGCAACCAATGAGAGAGAGTTTCTTGTGCATGCTCTTCATTATGAGTTTTATCACGCTCAACCATTTTTACTCAAATGTGTTGTAGTATTAGCACTTATTGCGCATCTTTCGAATCGTTATGCTATCGAATATTTTAATTATTATTGTTCCATACCAGCTCTATCTACCACAAAAGACACCACTATTTTAAAATTTACCGAGACTGTTTGTAATTCTCTGCCACAAAAAAATATGAAAATACGCGAGATAAATAAACGGAGATACGCGGGGAGACAAACAATCTTTATTTTCTTTCCATGCACCCTAGAATTTCTCAAATTGCAAAATGCAAACTGAATGAAGCAGATCTACAAGACTGCCCTTACCAAAACTCACATGACACGTAGAAGGACTCCTATGCCACCGACCCACATGTGTTTGCGTGCTTGCAAATGTCCTATTTCGGAAAACGCCGCAGTCCTGCAGCCTGTAGCAGAGATCTCATCCTATCAAATGTGCATTAAATTTCTATCTGATGAATTTCAAAACAAAAGTGACATATTGTCACAAACAAGAATTGGAAGTTCGTCATCCCACCGACCCACCCAGTTGACCCTTCTCCTCCCACTAACTCGGCCACGATGGATGGGGTTGGAGGTGTGAGATTTTCCAGAGTTCGTGTGATATCTCTTCGAGCTATCCGGGTTGCTCCTATATTTGTGGGTGTGTGTCCATGCAGTAGGGATACGCGTCAATCTTTCGAAAAGTTATTTGAACCAAACTAAGGACACATACGGGTGAGGGATGATTCCGATGGGGTGTAGTGGTTGCCATGTTTCCTCGTTGTGCGTCGGTTGAGCGAATAATAAAAATATATTGTTAAATATGTGCTCTTGTGGGTCCCATAAATTTATCGATACGTGATGTGTGTATGCGAGTGAGGGGGAAGGGAGGAAAAGAGTCGGATGGGCATCAAAACGGGACGGTTCAGATTGGTTTGGGTTATATGGGGTGTGAGATAAGCGTGAACAGTTTGCAACTAGAGGTGTTAAAGGGTTACTACAAGCTCGAAAATTGATCATAAGCGTAAATCAATAACGAGGGAAACGGAAATCGATTCAGGAGAATCGGTTTGATAAATTCATAGACAAGCTTCAATATTAGTTCCACTATTGGGAGAGTTTATTGTACACGTTCCAATTTCTCCGAATCGTATTACGAACTTTAAAAATGTTTCCGTAAAAACTAGTACTGTGGAATAGTCACAAAAAAGTAGTTTTTTGGCATCCCCGATCCGTCTGTGATCCTGGTAAGGCCTTCGCTGGATTTAGTTCTGATCCACTGTAGTACCAGAAGTGTACCCGGTCATAGATTTCACTCTGTGGCATATCTCACCCCTTCCATCCAATCTCCCTATTACCCCATCGATCCACAACTCTTGTGTACACACTACAATGTCGGTACTGGAGACGGCGAGTATCATGTGGTGTTTGTGCATGCTGTAGTGGATTTATGCGAAGCGAGTTGCCAAAGATAAATCACATCAAGTGCTGCTGCTGCTGGTCTCGCTGCGTATTGGCTGAGGCTGGTGCTACAACACTGTTCCTGCCCTTCACCGACCAGTTGTTGACCGAGAGTCTCCAAAATGAGAAACAATAGCCACAGCTCGATTCTTCTCCAGCACATAGACACACATTGCTGGTGTTGGTTACCGACTGGAGGATTGGTCCCATAGAGACCCACCGCATATGGAGTTCTATTGTCACTCGACACAACAAAGCACAATTGAGGGCCGGAAAATTGGTTTTTCTTCAACACTTCGATCCAAACCACACGGAGACACTGTTTGTCGCAAGCGGAATATTACCGAACATACCGGCTAATGGTACTTGTCTTCCAATCCACAACGGGACGCATGAAGATATAAAGACAGATCTATGGAGCAAATGTAGATAAATAGAAGTATTTATTTTCATTTATGTGTTTTTTTTCTGAACCGGTGGATACATTTTTATTTGTTTTGTTGTTGTTGATCAATGGATTTTCGTTTGTTCGTACCTATCGTCGGATGGTCATCAAAGTAGAGTGGTGGGAGTTGAAAATATCTGTTTTTATCGTGAAACGAAGCAAACACCAATTTCAAACTCCGGACGTTGAGTGTCACACATTGTGGATGCAGCTTACACGTACGGTAGTAGATGTTCATTCGGACTACGGGTTTGCAGGAAAAAGAGTTATATTTTACATCCAAAACGCCAATTTTAGATTTTTTTCTTCATATAAACTGTCGTACCTATCAGAATTTCAACGGAGATGTTCCATAGGCAAGGCATTGAAAAGAAAAAACTCATGCTTGACTCGATACTTTGGAGTTTTGAAAATGCGAATTTTACAACGAACAAACAAACTTCCTTTCCAACATTGGTACAAGCTGGAGCAAAACATATGAAAGATAACATGAACTTGTTTACGTTTTCTTTAATTTTGTAAAACCACAGTTGTTCATTTTTATTATTTTATTTAATTCAATTTAAATTTTTAAATATGAAATGACAATTTAAGGGGTCCTCTGCTCCCGTGGTTTAAAAAATATATTTATTTTTTTTTAATTTCAATCTATCTTAGAATACGCCACTGAAAAGATTTTGTGAAAAAAAAATCTTTTGTCCGTTTCTGGAATCTTAAATATACTCGTCCCCCGTAAAGTTGTACACCGTAATTCATCTTCAAATGCGTTTTTCCGAAAATAGTGTTTTTTAAGCTGCTGAGTAAGAATTTTCATAGAAGTATTAGTCCAATTCCAATAATTTTTTTTTTTTCAAATTATCCAGTAAACATGCCGCTATGTTTTCCCGAGTACGATTTGCA
The DNA here is from genome assembly GCA_024533555.2 of Aedes koreicus. Taxonomy (NCBI): domain Eukaryota; kingdom Metazoa; phylum Arthropoda; class Insecta; order Diptera; family Culicidae; genus Aedes; species Aedes koreicus. The sequence goes on from JAHHFK020000185.1 coordinate 10,392, forward strand.
AAATTTTATTTTGTTCCATTTTTATAGTCTCTAATATGCTAGAAAATGACGTCAAAGTGTAAAAAAAATTTAAATTGTTCGCATACATTTTACAATTTGCAAAATAAAAAGAATCTGTCATGGGAAAACATATCCATTGTAACTATGATTATGAAAAATATCAATTTTCTGATTACAGATTACCCAACTGGCCACAATTTGATCTAAGCGGGACCCATTCAGTTTCAACATTATTTTAACCAATGACGTTCCACGGTCGCCAATGCTTTTTTTATTATATTTAAGATTAAAATTTAAAAGTCGAAACATGCAGCTACAAGTTTAAAAAAAATCTATTTTATCCATTCAGTAGATCCTTTGCAATTTATTCTCCACAAAACCTCTTAGTGTTGGGCGTCAAGAGTAGAGGACTACCTTAATATTTATGATTTTGTGCATATTCAATACACTGGATTTTCTTTTACGTCCATGAAATCCCGTAAAAAACTCGTGTTATTCGAACTAATGATGTAAAAAATCGTAGATTCTATATATTTTTTTTTCTTGTTTGGCTCAATTGCGTTAGATTTACGGATTCGGTATTTTTTTTCGAGCATAAATGACTTGATACTTTGTTGAGTAGGACTTGGACCACACTTTTTGGTGATGGATTGGACAAAGGAACATGGAAAAGGAATTTTGTAGCCTCATCAAAGAGTTGTCGACAACTCTAGATTGTTGTGCGATATGATCAGGGCTCCCTTTTTGTGTTCGACCGGTTGTGGTGACCATTGGACGACGGTGAAATTACTCCAGATGTCAGATTAAATTAAAGATAAACTAATATCTAACCCCCCCCCCCCCCCCCCAGAGAACACACACAACCAGATTAAACTCTTATATTACACATTTGGAGAATCACATAAACCAAATGCATACAACAAGTATTGCGAGATCCCAACACATTTCTCGTAAAATGCTGTTTTGAAATGCCGTTTTAGGACTCATTCATATTATCTTATTATGGTCAGTTGAAAAAGCAGCTTGAAACCATTTTGCTTCCAGTAAATGCATTAAACGGCTAATTGGTTTTTAAGTAGTCATTGCGAAGATTAATTGGCTTTTTGGCAAAACTTTGATTTTTATCAATCGCCATATTAAAATATAAGAAATAATTAAAATGTGGAAAAATAAATGCACCAAATTTTAAATGTAATGCATATGAACTGTAGATTGGAGATCAATTTTGGCATTCTTCTAGATAACCTTATTGAATTCCATAATTTTTTGTTCATGACTTATTCATCATGAAATTCATGATTCGAATGTATTTGTTTTCGTTTGGTTTTTGTTGTTGTTAACTCGACTAATTTCCGAGGCGCATTCTTTTTCGGCTCTTTTCGTGCCAATATTGACAATACAATGATTTTTATTTTTCAAGTGAACCAAGTGCGATGGACCGTCTCGATCTATACTATTCAACGTATAACATGTTTATCAGTTGTGTCGGCTAATAGGTCCTCGGTAGAGTCAATTATGGTACCACGGGATAAGGAGCCGGCACCAGAAGCATAACCGGTTCGGAACTGAGAGTGTTTATGCGATTTTTAGATGACGAAAATGTGCGAATTCCACATCAAGAAGGGCCGCAGATTGGTTGATTCAAGAACTTGAAGAACTTGAATACTTGATGACGGAGAGTGGAACAAACTTCCAACTGACGTTCCCGCTTTCAACCCATTGCAACTATCAAAAGCTTACGAAAAACCACTTTACGTCGTTAAATTACGAGAATCTGCTTAAAAAACCAAAATTGCCAAAATTGCGGCACACATTCGTTAAACAATGGCTTGAAAATAGTTGTTTTAATATTTTTCCTATTCCTCAAAATTCCACCTCATCATAACATTCACCTCATCATAACATTAAATTTTCATACCGAGACAAATTAGGTACAGATCTGTGTTGAACATAAACAAAGCCTTTATTTATTTATTTATCATTTATTTCGTCCATAGTTCATTCTTAACTGGCGGCCGTGGAATATATTGATTCATATAATGGTAACAAGAAATAAACAATGATACATAAAGTTGTATATTAAAGTAACGCAATGTTGTTGCTGCAATCCAAGAAATCCATAGGGATAGGCCATAGGGAGCTAGGACTATACTTAATCCTTAGGTCCCAACCGTTTGAAGAGAAATTCACTTAACCTTCTAAGACTAGATGCTCCCAACGACCATTTTTAAATACATTTTTGTACATTTTTTTTTACCAAACGGGGCATTCTGTTCAACTATTCTCCCCGACTATACATTTCTTTTTTCCTTTGATATCTACTGAAAGCTACGTGGGTTTCCCTTGTCTTCTTAAGGTAGATATCAAATCCTCCCTATCACCAACGGTGATGCATGGACGTGGCCAGGTGAGCGATCGAGGAATGTCTACGTGGAGATTTTTGCTTGAAGAAACGAATCAGTAACTGGTTTCGTTTCATGGTGGCATGCAATGTCTTCAACGAATTATTCCTCATCGTAGGTCCATCCACGAGGTGTGCAAACGTCAATGCTCAATGCTTATCGTGCCAATATTCACCATTAAATTTAATACGCATATGATTTGGAGCATGATACTTTATAAAATACTCAATTTGTTTTGGATATTTTGCTATCAAACAAAATTTCCCGCAACACTAGAACTTTTTTCTTAGATTTTATTCACTGCCAAATGAATCAGACGAACAGAGAATCGCACAAAGCAGAACAACAAAAACCAACCACGATATTACAGTGACGTTTGACAATTGTGGCCATTTGGCCGTATGCTGGTTTTCATGGCAGCCAATAGGTTTTATGAAGGTTCCCAAGTGGTCGTAACATCTTTCACTAGAACATTTTCAAAATTTGTATGGTCTTATGAAGGTTTTATTAACATCTTTGCACAACCGTCTATTGAGTGGGCCACTTTGTACATATTTCGACTTTAAAGAAGCAGAGAGGAGGTGTTGGTAGACAAAACTGTTTTCAATGTAGTTTTATCAACAAAGCCGGGAGGAGTGCTAGGGTATGTGTCCCTTGACTCAGCCTAATATGCAACAATCGATTACATTTTTTACTATAACTCGTAATGTATTTGAGCTGGAACTAGTTATACACTTGCTTAGATATGTTCAATATGCCATTTGGTAGTATGTATCACGAAAAGTTACACAACTCATTTTATAAAGTCAGAAACTTTCGAGGGATATGGATGTAACGCGGTCTACAAGCACCAAATTGGGTCTATTCATGGATGCAAGGCCAAAGGAGGACACATCAATTATTGAAATGCTTTTATTTTACTTTAATTTATGTTTTCTGTAGCCTTAATGAAGTGGGCACTTTATTTTGTCACTGTTTTTTTTTTCAACACAAATTGATTTTTTTTTCTTTAAGTAAAACTCCTTTTTTTTCAGTATTCGATAAGTGAAACTTAAAAAGAATATAAAAAATAAGATAATAAAAAAAATACAGTGTGTTTACTTTAATTTGAACCAAGTAAATGAGAAAAATTGAAAAAACGATGAGGTGGGCACTTTATTTTGCCTATCAGTGTACGTTCCCAGTTTATGGCTAATCCTCTCCATTCCCGTGGGCATCTTGTACTCCCTGAATCTTGCTCCACTTGGTCTAACCATCTTGCTAGTTGTACCCCTCATCATCTTGTGCCAACCAGATTCCCATCGAACATTTTTTTCCCAGGATAATTGTCCAGCATTCTTGCAACATGTCCTGACCAGCGTATGCGTCCAGGTTTGACCACCTTACGAATACTGGGCTCACCAGGGAGTTGCGCGAGCTCATGGATCATCCTTTGCCTCCAAAATGCGTCTTCCTACACTCCGCCAAAGATGGTTTTTAACACCCGTCGCTCAAAAACTCCGGGTGCTTCCAAGTCCTTCTCAAGCACTGTCCACGTCTCATGCCCGTAGAACAACCGTTCTTATTAGCGTTATGCACAGGATATTGGAGAGGTTAGTCTGTTTGACCGCAGTTGGTTTGTGGAACTCGTAGTTGGCACTATTAATACTGATAATACGTCTCCGGATCTCACGGCTGTTATCATTATCCGCAGTAACAAGTGAGGCCAGTTAACCACAGTGAAGGTAATCCAATTAAACCTGAACCACTGTGAGGCAGCTCAGCAGCTGCTGTGTCTGGCAGTTTGCGAGTTGGTAACGGATATCGCCATAATATCCAACCCATACCGCATCCTGGCCGGTAACGGAAACTGTGCCCACTATGACGGCATTATGGACGACGGACAAGTTCCCGGTTCAGGAAGTTGTGTATATACATGTTCTGGCTAGCCCAGTTGTTGTTGTTTCCTATTCACGTGACGTCTAGCCTAAGGCTGGTTCGTCACACCAGGGAGACAGCCTGGAACCCATCAACACATGGGCCGAGACCAACGGAATTACTTCATATAGCCAGTCTTGGATCTCATCCAAATCCCAACACTTCTAATAACATGAGGTTTTAACAACAAATTGGGATAAAACTAAGTACTCACAATTGGTCATATTCTAGATGAGTTCTAGGTACAACTGAAAAAAAATCAGTGATTCAATAAGTGACTGTAAACTGAGTTGACCAAATTATTCGATTTTGAATGACAGCGGGGAGCGCCGTGATCCCATTGTTTTATGCGAGTAAGTGACTCAGAGATAATGAATTAAATTTCATCAACTGAACGTTTGGGGTGGTTCGTTGATTAAACAGGATTCAGATGACTTTTGGTTCATCCCGGTCTTTATTTAATGGCAGTTGATTTTTGTGCTAGCTTGTGGGTTGTTTAATGTCATCAGCGGTAGGCTAGGGAGCTTGGCTGGTAGCACAGGATGCATGTTACCTTATTATAACAATTTGTGTGATTCTGAATTTCACGAACAAGATTTTTGTAGCTCTTAGCAGCTTAGGCTGCGTGCAAATGACCTGAAAATATAGTTAAAAAGTAAAAGAAATGTGATGAAAAACTATCGGAGCGCTTAGAAAGCTGCGTTAATGCTTGTTAATGGATGCAGACTTTCCTAGTAATAATTTTTAGAGCCAGAGGCCTGAAATTCAACTGACCTTATTAATAATTAGTATGTGGTTAAATTTGATCAACATGGTATTTGTAGCTCGATTTGAACTGCTTCGTTGTGGAAACTTTGGGCAGACTACTTCATTGCTCTTTTTTGGGGTTTTTTTTTTTTTTTTAAAAAAAAATTTTTGGGGGTTTTTTATTTTTTTTTTTGTTTGGGGGTGTTTGGGTGCAAAAAATAATGGGCACCGGAGAATAAACTAGGGTAAGGGGATGTAATGTTAGTCTAGCTCCTTCATTCGGCCTATGTACCAAATATGTCATTAAATCAGCGATAATCAACAAAATTATGTTGCCATCATGATGACCGATTTAATTCAAAGAATTTCGGACATTATTAATCAATTTACTATTGTTCACTTCCGTGTAATTTAAGATTTTCGTAACTTTTTAGACATCATGATTTCACTGGCTAAGCTGAACAAATTAACTCCTGATCTTCGAATGATCTAAATTTGGCTAAATTGAAGCAACAAACCAAATAATGCAACCAAGATGTACAGAAAATAGTCACACGATACAAACTATCTGTCCACATTGATAAAATAACAATGATTTTACAAGAAAATCGTAGACCCAATGTTGAGGACATATTTTTTTCTTTGTTCCTAACTATGGCCTGTTGTCTGGATAACTTAGTAAAAATGTTGTTATTGATCAAATTTTCAGTAAAAATGTATAAGTTTCGGTTGAATATTTTCCAAATGGCTCATATAAAGAAAAACCAAAGGAACAAAACCTGTGCAGAGTGAATTATTATGTTTTCACTATCGAACCGACAATAAATCATATGTGAAAATCTTTTAAGTGTTTCAAAGCAGTTTAAGTTAAGTTGGTTTTGTCAAATTTTATGTTGGATAAAGCGAATACAGCTGGCAATGCCTTAAATCATAAAATCTTGAAGAAAAACCATACAAAGACTGCATTTAATAAAAAATCGATCGATTGGGACGAAGTTGCATCCATGAATAGGCCCAATTTGATGCTTATAGACCGATATTACATCCATATCCCTCGAAAGTTTCTGACTTTATAAAATGAGTTGTGTAACTTTTCGTGATACATATTACCAAACATCTTATTTAACGTATCTAAGCAAGTGTATAGCAAGCTAAATATCGCTTATAGCTTAAATTTTGTATGAGTAATAATAAAAATGGAATGGATCGTTGCATATTAGGCTGAGTCAAGGGACACATACCCTACAAAGTGCACTTCGTCCGAATGGATGACAAAAAAAAAGTGCACGCAGAGACAGAAATATTTAGCATATTTAAGGATCATAGCTGGAACTAATTTTGAGTCATGGTTTGTTTTCTTCTCGTGTCTCGTGTTTTGAAGAGTGAATGATTAAGACAAGGTCAAATGCGGACTTATTGCAACTAGAACAATGGAGGAATGTAACAACTTTTTTTTTTAATTGGCGTGCGGATGTTGAATTTGAAAGAGATTAATTCAAAGTAGAAGAGCTTTCTTGGTAGGCCTGATCAAGTGATCGGTCATTAGCCCAATACCAATAGGCCGAATCGGTCTTAGCTGACTGAGTGACTGATAATTCATCTATTTCTTTATATTTACTAAGAATAGATTTCTGTTCAAAGATGAAAAAAAACTTCAATGCGATTTGTTAGCTAATTAAAAGTTTTGAAATTTAAAAGAACTGCTTTTGGTTTAATGAATGCAAAATCTCTCATGAAAAAACAGAAGTTTTTTTGTCCCAAACGATTTCAAGAAAAACTAATATTATTTATCCAAAGAACATGTTGGCAGATTAAAAGTATTGAAATATAAAAGATATGCTTAATGCAGCATTATTGAAAGAAGGAATGTAATATCATTGTTTTCACATCCCGAAGAACTCGCTTCATGACTTTGTACCATATGTACATAACACAGGATGTTAGCCCTTCGCTGAATATTTCAAATCGTGTTTGCTTCTCCGACTTCGACAATTCGGTTCATTTTGATTTATCCATGAAGCAGGAGCTTCATGAAATCCCAGAGCATCATCGTCCTATGATTGCTCCGGTGATATTTGCTGCAAAGTTTGGCCAAGTTGATTCCACTAAATCGTTCTTCACTGACGGATCATTGATAGAGGAGTCAGCAGGCTTTGGTATATTGAATGAAATTTATAGCGCCAATCGTAAACTTCAAGCTCCTTGTTCCGTATATGTCGCCGAATTAGCGGCAATACACTTTATGCTAGAAATTGTTGCCTCACTTACACCGGATCAGTACTTCATCTTCACGGATAGTCTCAGTTCTATAGAGGCTATTCGCTCATTGAGGCCGGTAAAGCACTCCTTGTATTTTCTCATGAAAATACAGGAGCTTCTAAGTGCTTTACAGAGGATAGGCAAAATGATTGAGAGAGGCAAAATTTTGCCCAAATTCAATTCCTTATAACTTTTTGAAAAATTGTTGAATTTGGACAAAACCGGAAGCATTCGACGGTCGACGGTATAGTCAAAATTCAGGAACATGCTGGTCACGAATACTGGCCACCGGACACCGGAGATGTTCCGGATTTTCAGAGGGCATGTCAAAAAGACATTTTTTCTGCTGCTCGTATTTTTGTGTGGTGTGAAGTTACATCGATGACCTTTATTTTCCTAGAAACTAGAACTCATTGAAAATTGAATGCCGGTGGTTGCACTTAGATCCGTTGAAAAACTTCTGAAATATGGCCATTTCCGTAAAACTGGTTCCGGATACTATGGTCAATCATGTATATCCTTCCAATCATCACCCAAACATCAAGATTTTTCATGGAGGTGCTTCAGGGAGCATACTCAGGACGATCAGTTTCCCTGAACACTCTGTAGTAGGTTCCAGGTGCCTCGGGGGAAGTGGCCAATGTGGAAAATGTCCGGAACCATATCAATATGGGTATCAAACTTCAAGATTTTTCGAGGTGATACTTCTAAATGCATTTTAGAACTAGCAGCTGCCATGACCACTCTGTAGTAGGTTCCACTGCGCATTCATTGAGTTTTTTTTCACGTTTAACGACGCACCAGGACGCACACTAATACATCAACTCCCATCTCAGTAAGAAGGAAAGAGCAAGTAAAAAATGAATCCATTCAATCGCGTGTGCTAGCAAGAAAAAGACAATGGAAGAAGCAACTGTCCTCCGTTGCCTTCCGTTCACCACTACTCTGCTCTACTCGAACGAATTATAAGACGCATGAAGACCAAAATATACTCGTTTATTCTTTAAATTCATGCACTTTATAAGTAGGTTGCATTGTATTTTATGGATCAATTAATTTTTTTAATTCTGTATGCATAAAAATTGTCACGCTGGTCAGACGCCCGCGACCCCCCTAGAAGGCCCCTGGGGGTCGCGGACCACCGGTTGGGAAGCCCTGGTGTAAAACGAGTTTCTTGACGAACATACGTTGGTTAAGCTTGTATTACACTGTTTGTCCAATAGCCAAATATTTGTCATAGGCAGATAGGCATCTGACAAACATCTATGATATCTGTCAGCTGTCTAGCTGCCTATGCCAAATATTTGGCTATTGGACAAACAGTGTAATACAAGCTTTATATATCGATAGGTGCTTCTGCATCAAAATAGTAAGGGAAAATCTACATGTGTTGTACAAAGTACAACAGTGCGAGGTCAAAGGTTATAAAAGGAATAATTTACCAAGCAAGTTCATTAGCTCCATGTCGTTAAGATTTCACGGAATATTCAGTTTGATATTCTACTTTTTTTAGATTTGGGCAAATGGTTCATGAATTTTTTTTTTGTCGGCTAATGGCTTTCGGCCTAAGAACGTTCGGCCTAAGAACGTTCAGCCTAAGAACGTTCGGCTTAATGGCTCTACACCGCTTATCTATTGCTTTTCGTGGTTTTATCTAGCATCCAATCAACGAAACTGATTTTCTCAATGGCACAATTTTCAACGTCTTTATTTCCCCTTCCGGCCACAGCTGGGTCAAGATTCACAGGTTTTGGGTTGAGTGATTTTTCTTCGCCTTAGAGATGAGGCTTTCGGAGGAGATCGCGTGGATTAGATTTTCTTCCTTGTCTTCTTATCAACAACAACAACAACAACAACAACAACAACAACTAACGAATGCAAGATAAAGCAACCGAGCGGGAATTATGACGATGCGTATATTTTTCCATTGCTTGCAGCTGCCAACAGCGATGAGATTCAATCTCGGGTGAAAAACTTCCTACCATCGCACCGTTGCCATGCTGGGTGATGCCACTTTGCTGGAAAGTGGGTACACACAAGGGCAAAGTATTCTGCAAAATGTGCCCACGTATAAAGTTTACGATGAGACTGGGATTTAAAATTGAAAAGAGGATTAGAGTAAGGTTGCAAGCGATGATGCTATGAAGGATGGCCACGGGTTTGAGGAACCTAATTTAAACTTCTATCGAAAATGTTGCGTCGGGGATTGCGAGAGATGATTTCGTTATGCATATTCATAAATACTATTTTGCAACTGCGTAACACAATGGGCTGGTTTTCATCACGTTGTTAAGTAATGGCCTACTTTTGCTCACCATTAAATCAGATGAATAATGTGCTACGATTTTCTTCGACTACCTGTTACTCCATTTAGCGTGCTACGTTGTACCATTTCTGAAGAATAAATGATATTAGTTTTGATTGCAGAGACTCTCATTGTAGTGCTCGGTGGAGTACTAGATAGTGTCTTGAAGACTTTTAGTGCATCCGGGGATTGTTTAAATTTATGTTGTTTTTCCCGCAATCATCGTCCATACCATCGTCACTCTTCTTAAGTATAGTTTTTGAGGTTTTCATTATAATATTTGTCATGGAACATTGGAACATGAAAATTTGAGACAGTCATCCTGGAAAACCTACATGGATCAGAGAGTGTCAGCTATGTACGGCTCGTGCCGAAAAAAACTACCTCTTACTACTTGTTGCATCAAATGCACGAACCCGTATTAGAATCCATAGGAATCGAGTAGTCTTTGAAGCAACAAAATAATCCATCACAATTCAGAAAGAGATGAATGAAGATCAAATCTTAAGATCCTTGAAATACCTCTATACCGGAGATACTCAATTTGCACTCCCAGTAAGCGTGATTTTATGAGGTTCCTCCAAAATAGCACATACACACATACAACTCTCATCCATCAACATGCCGACCCACTGCTAAGCGATGCGCCTCATTTTGATAAACATCTCTTCCCATATTTATACGGCTGCATGTATGTTTATGCAGCATTCTGATGAAAGAATTTTTCCCCGGTGAATAAAAGTTATCATCGGGGAAGGCGCGGAAGAACGAGACGGCGGGAAACATGCTTTTAAAAAATATACACTTTGTAACACAATCTAAAAAGATTGAGTGAATTTTTAAGGGGAACAACATGTGCCATCAGCATCTGAGATCTCGGTGTTTTAGGAGGAGACGGGAGGTCCTGGTTTTCGCCTTATTTTGCTCCGGGATGATGCAAAATATCATTCATCATATTTCCATGCTGTAGGGAGGAGGGGTGAATTAGGGGGTCTAAAGTAGATAACGCTAAAAGGGTAAGCTCGAGGATGAGAGGGTAAGGCGCGAACTTTTCTTTAGCTTTCGCGCTTTCCACTTTTCTCGTGCATCTCATCAGCGGAGTTTTTTCCTCCAGCAGTCAGGGGGACACTGGGACACATGTGTTGTCGTCAGATTGTTTTTTTTTATGACTATTTTTCAACTGCACTGAGACTCGACTGACGACGACGGGTGTCTTAATAAGAGAAAATACTTAACAAAGTGAAGACGGACAGGACAGACGGATGGATGGATAGATGGATGGAATGGGTTCGTATAGTCTCTCTGTTTGTGACTTTGGTGCAACTGCAGGCAACTGCAGCATCTAGTGCAGAATGGAAGTTTTGATATCTTGTTATAAGAAACTTGCCGAAACTTTGTTTCATATTGATTCCTCCCAATCAATCAATTTTTTTCTTGATTATATTTTGAGAACATCGTCGAGCTGAAATTAGATGAAAATTTCGAACGAATACTGATTTGGTTGACTTGAGTGATGTTGGGGAGAATATTTCTACCAGAAATCTAAAATTGTTATTTTTCCTTTTTTTTTACAGGTACGCAAATCATCTGTGGATGCATTATACGTTTGTAAGTAATGGTGATAGGCTAGTAATTAGAAGCACGGTATTTCTGAGCCGGATGGGGTGGGTTTTGTTCTGGGCTTGTCATGGAGTTCCTTGGAATTGATAATTTACTCGACTTCCATGGGCAAATTGATCCATTGATATTGATAACTTGTAGAAATATGTCAATTCACATAATTTTATTTTAACGCCAAACAATTTAAAGTGTTCTTTGCAGAGCGTTCAAAAAAATTAATATGTAGGATAGGTGTCATCTTCTAAAAATTGCGCGATATAAAATACACAGCGTATCTTTATATCACTAACCGAAAGTCTTTACTATGCGTGGCAAACCTCCATAAATTGATTCTTTTGGTTCATAAGTAGGTAGGTGTGTAGGTTTTCTTGTTTACTTCTCAGCTTTCTCAATAAATGAGGTGAAATGGTCATACGATGAAGAAACTAAGAAGGACAAGGCTAAGCAAGGTCATTCGGATGTTTTGGTTTTTGTTTTAGCTGTTCATTCACAGCTACATGTTGAAAGTTAAAATATAAAGAATGGTAAATCTAGCATAAGATTAAAAAAAAACGGAATATCATCAACGACCGGTTCTCTTCATCAAACTGCAAAATGCCGCTTCTCGGGAATGACTTAGAGAATTCTGATGATTCAAGTGATGTGTATGTTAAAAGTCCGAAAAACACAATGAAATGGTTAACCCATGTTACCCAAGAAACATTTCCCTAACCATCCAGCCTTATTAAGTTTTATTAGAGTTTTATGAAAGCCACTAGAAATCAATTTGGTTTTATTATGGCAGAGGTGCCATTTCGTTTTTTATTTTAGTAAGGTTTATGAGAACCTACAAAATTTATGTACAACGATCTTAAGACCTTTTATTTCTATTAAAGGTTTTATTTCGGCTTTATATAGGTTCTCATAAAATGCTGTTTTGCCATGCTGTTGTAGAACACATTCATATTATCTTATTGTGGTCATTTGAAAAAGCATTTAAAACCATTTTGCCTCCTACTCTTTCTTAGCGTTTCAAGCTTACTGTTTTCGTAACTAGCAACTTGCTTGCTCTCAACTTAGTGTTTTAAATGCACTTCCACAGTTATTTATTAAGAGCTTTCGATGCCAGGTACCATTTTTGCATAAGTTTGATTGTGTGGCAAGTACAATCATATGCCCAGGCAGTCGAGAAATTTTCCTTAACGAAAAATTCCTAGACCAGACCGGGAATCGAACTCAGCCACCTCCAGCATGGTGTTGCTTTGTAGCCGCGCCTTTACCGACTGAGCTAAGGGAGGACCCATGCCTCCAGTAAATGCATTATACAGCACATGTGCTTTGAGGGAATGTGGTTTTAAAACGGCAAAAAACATGACCAACTAATTGGAAAACTAGGAAAATTTAAATTAATACTTCACTTGATCACTTTAAAAAAAATAACTGAAACACTTGTTCAAACTATAACTTTTAATAAACGGGAGCAAATTCCGTTAAATTCCACTACAGAAAGCTTATCCTTTGACAGATAGGCCTATTTCGTCTGCGATTTACAGACTTCTTCAGTGTAGAGCACTCGACACTGAAGAAGTCTGTAAGTCGCAGACGAAATAAGCCTATCTGTCAAAGGATAAGCTTTTTGTAGTAGAATTTAACGGAATTCGCTCGCGTTTACTTGTGAACCTTTAAAAAAGTGTTTCAGTTTTATATTTTTTTAAAAGTGATCAATGGAAGTGTTAATTTAAAATTTTCATAGTTTTCCAATTTTTACTTTTTTTAAGGGTGGGGAATTTTTTTTTTTTTATATTTTTTTTAAGAGGGAGGGAAAAATATTTGGGGGTTTGGGGTTATAGAAAATTTTAGTTATTTTTTTTTTTTTTTTTTTGTATTTTTGGTTTTTTGTTTTTAATTATTTTTTTTTTATATTTGTTTTTGTTGTGGTGTGGTGGGGGGTGGGTGTGTTGTGTGTTGTTTGGTTTGGTGTTGTGGTGTTTATGGATGGTTGGGTTTTTTTATTTGTTGCGTGTTTTTTTGGTTTTTTTTGTTTGTGTTGTTTTTTGTTGTTTTTTTTTTTTTTGTTTTTTTAACATCACCTATTTTGACACTTTTACACTGTTTTTAAGGTGTTTGGGAAATAAATTATGTCCGGTATGTCTAGCTAAACGCTAAGCACTGTTATCTAGACATACCGGAACAGTGTAAAAGTGTAAAAGTAGGTGATGTTCAATAGAATTAATGAATTAAAGAATGGAAAATGCAGAACAACAAAAACCAACCATGATATCACAGTGAAGCTTGACAGCTGTAGCCTTTTGCTGGTTTTCAATAGGTTTTATGAAGGTTTCAATTGGTCAGCCAATAGGTTTTATGAAGGTTGTCAAGTGGTCATAACATCTTTCACTAGAACATTTTCAAAATCCTTATGGTCTTATAAAGATTTTATGAACTTGTTATCACAACCTTCTATAGAGTAGGCGAAATTTTGTTAAAGAAGCATAGAGGAGGTGTTGGTAGACAAAACAGTTTTAAATGCAGTTCTATCAACAGTGTCGGTAGGAGTGCTATACAGCTGGAATAAAACTAAAATTGTTACTTGGGTATACTCGTTTGACGAAAAATTACTTTTTTTTTAAACACCGATAGAGCTACACTGCTGCTCACTAGTTTTATATTTTACTCAAAAAGCATCATGTTTACAGAGATGTGTGCAATAACGGGTGACTAGGATTATGAAAACCCTGATGACTTCTTTCCTTCAAAATGCTGATGTGTGATGCGTGATATAACGCGTACATATTATGTATGATCGAACCAAAAACCTGAGACATGTATCTATCTGAAATATCCAACCTGATCTTCATCATTCACAAGTCTAAGAGAAGATCCCACGCATAGATTAGGACTTTTCTCGACTTGTACTTCTTATATTCAAAAGTCATGTCTTGCAGTAGAACACTTTTTACTTGTCATCAAGTTAAACAAGAGCATTCAACCTCACCGAAATTCAAAACAAATCTACTTACTAATTTATAGCCAACACATGTTTTCATTATCGTTGAAAATAACATCCTTCTAGGTTTTGCCAATTGAAAGCAAAACACACAAAACAAAAGCTCAAAGTACTGACCGATATCTACCAGGCAGTTCAGAACTTACTTGACACAAATTATATGTTATGCATTGTCGATAGGCACAACCAAACCGAAGAGGTACATGTCAATTGTATTGATGTTGCACCTTTTTCAAACATACTTTGTCGAATAGTTAAATCTAAGCTGATTGGTTAATCGAAATCCACAAAGTAACTACAAGTAACTTCCGCTCATAAAATATCGAGTAGACAACGAAATTCTGTGTAGACTTAAGCTTTCCTGTAGTTAGTTTTCTAAGTGAAATACAATCTGACTTAACACTTCAAAAGAACAACACGTTAGAGTTGTTAAATTTAATTTGAATGAAAATAAGTGCCATTTACTTTTTTTAGTGAAAAATAGCATATTTGGTAACACTGCTGATCAAATATAGTATTTTTCTAGATTTTAAGAACAATTCACTTTCATATCTAACTAGCAGATTGTGTTTAGTCATAATACTTAAGGAGAAAAATATAGTATTATTTTAATCTTCCATGTTTTCCCAAGCAGTATTCCTTAGATCAGCGACAATCGAGGCCGATTGCTGTCAAGCATTCAACAACAATCAGCCAATATTGGTCATGGCAAATGTTATTTAAAATGTATAAATGTTTGTTTTTTGTAATTTAAGATAGAATTTTTCAGAATACATCATAGCAATATTGCGGTGAATTGCTGCTATCACTAACAAACAAATATAACACTCATAGACTATTCATCTAACACTCACTTAACGTTCAATCTAAATGGTAGACAGGTGGCTGTAGTGCCACTTGTTATGTGCATGATGATCAATTAAAAAAGATACTTGTAGCATTTTTCCTTTATTTGCAGGGGAATAGGAGGGACCATCAGGGCACCCGATTGAAGCAGACTGTATGGGTTGAGTGCCAGCTTCTCATTGTTAACTGGTTGTGAATAAAGGGTGGATTCTTCCCACATTTCCGTCCACATTCTAGAAGATTTTCTTATGACTTCCTCTAATTCTTCTCTTTGCTCAGATCTCTCTTCTTACTATGAATATCAATTTTCCACAGACCTTCCTAATGATTCTTTCCCATGAAGTTCCCAAAATCTCTAGGTATCTCTAGGCATTTTGTCAGTAAATTTCTTGCAATTTTTCTTGATCATCTTTTATAACTTTTGGCAACTTTATGTACACACTCAGATTTTTTTTTACAGAAATCTGTAAAGTTTTACCGAATTCTCAACAGCTGAACGTTCGGTAATCCGATTTAACGGATTTCGGTAAAATTTCACCAAAATCCGGTAATTTTTTTACAGTTAACTGTAAAATTTCACCGAAATACGTTAAATCGGATTATCGATCGTTTAGCTGTTGAGAATTCGGTAAAATTTTACAGATTTCTGTAAAAAAATCTAAGTGTGTAGATCTATCTTATAACTTTCAGTAAGGTGTTGAAGGTTTTTATTCCAAACCGTTCCCATTTTCTGGAGATATTCTGTAAGCTACTTCCATGTTTAGTGAATTTTGTATTGGCAAGATGTTCCTACATTTATATCGTCACTCGCAATTCATCCTACTCGAAATAATAGGATTTACGCGTAACTTGGACATTTGGTAATGTTTTTATTTGTTATTAGGCGTAAGCATATATTTTTACGTTTGACGTTTTTCTCCTCTGAATCAAAATAATATTTTTAATTCAGGTTCATTTGTTTGAATAAGTTTGAATTAGGTTAAATTAGGGTTGATACGATTTGAATTTGATAGCCAATGTAAACATTGACAAAAAGGTTAGGTTAGCTATACATATATTTTGTATGTTGACTGGTTTTTGCTTTGGCTGAATTGAATACTATAAAAACGTAATAAATGCAATCATGACTCCAAACTATGTAAAAATCATCTTGACGAACCAAGAGAAGCGTCAAAAGAATTCTACATTCGTCATGCGGAATGTTTGCTTTGATTAGGAATAATAGATGATTGTATGATCTGGAATAGGGTAAGGGGATGTTATGTTAGCCTAGCTCCTTCATTCGGCCTATGTACCAAACATGTCATTAATTTAGCGATAATCAACAAAATTATGTTGCTATCAAGATGCCCGATTTTATCCAAAGGAATTCACACATTATTAATCAATTTACTGTTGTTCACTTCCGTTTTATTTCCGATTTTCTTAACTTTTAAGACAACATAATTTCACTGGTTAACCTGAACAGATTATCTCTATGATCTTCGAGTGATCAAAATTTGGCTAAATTGAACCGCTAAACCAAATAGTGCAGCTTAGATGTCCAGAAAATAGTCACACGATATAAACTAACTGCTCACATAGATAAAATAACAATTATTTAACAAGAAACCCGTGAACCCAAAGTTAGGGCCATATTTTTTTCTTTCTACCCAACTTTGGCATGTTGTCTAAATAACTTAGTAAAAATGTTTTTTTTTATGGGTAAAATTTTCAATGGAAATGTATGAGTTTCGGTTGTATTTTTTCCAAATGGCTCATCTTAACGCAAACCAAAGGAACAAACCCTGTGCAGACTGAGTTATTATGTTTTCATTATCAAAGGGCCAATAAATCATATGTGACAATCTTTTAAGTGTCCCAAAGCAGTTTTAGCTTAATTTGTTTCGTGAAATTTTTTGTTGGAAAAAGCGAATACAGCTGGTAGTGTCTTAAATCGTTAAATTAGGAAAAAAAACCGTACAAAGAATGCATTCAAAAACAATCGATCGAATGGGACGAAGCTGCATCCATGAATAGACCCAATTTGATGCTTATAGTCTGATATTACATCCATATCTCTCGAAAGTTTCTGACTTAATAAAATGAGTTGTGTAACTTTTCGTGATATATACCACCAAACGTTTTATTAAACGTATCTAAGCAAGTGTATAACTAGTTAAATATTGCTTCAAGCTAAAATACTTCATGAGTTATAATAAGGTCTGTATCCACATTAATCCGGACACCTTCAAATCATTGTAACTTTTGAAATACTGCACGTAGGAATGAAAAATTTCACTGTGGTATAGCTGAGAGTCTATGATGAAAAAGACTTTGATTGATGTTTACATTTCGTGTTTAGTATTCAAGATGGCGACGAAAGAAAAACAAGTGCGCGAGCGAATTTTGTACGGGCGTACGGCAAATCCTGACTAGTCAATACGGGACCTTGCAAAAACATTGGATTTGCCTAAATCCACTGTTCTCGATGTGCTCAAATCATTTTCGGAACGTTTGACGCTGGAGAGGAAACCGAGAAGTGACAAAAACATTGGACGCGCTGATCCTGTCATGGACCGAAAGGTGCAAAAGGATATTAACGAAAAACCCAAATCTCTCCATTCGAACGGTGGCTCGTAAAATAGGGATGTCGCCTGGTTTTGTCCAAAAATCAAAACAACGTTTGGGACTTAAGTCGTATAAAGTAAAAACAGTAAAATCACGGGCTCGACGTTTGTACTGCGAATATTTGACGAAGTTTTCATGCGTTGTTATGGACGATGAAACTTATGTCCTGGAGGATTTCAAGCAGCTTCCAGGGCTGGCTTTTTATTCTGCTATGGCCAAAAATGCTACAGCTGAGCATTTCAGAACGAAAAAGACATCGAAATGTCCCAAAAAATACCTTGTGTGGCAAGCAATTTGCACGTGTGGCAAAAAGAGTAAATCTTTCGTCACTACAGGCACAATCAACAAGAAGATCTATCAGAAAGAGTGTCTGCAGAAGCGATTGCTACCCTTAATCAAAAGTCACAGCCCTTCATCAACCTTTGCTCTGGCCTGATTTGGCATCATGCCACTATGCTAAAACTGTGATGAAGTGGTACCAAGCAAATCAAGTGAACATTGTACCAAAAACCTCATACCAGCCAAATTGCCCAGAGCTACGACCAATCGAGAGATATTGGGCTCTGATGAAGCGGAAGCTTTCTGGAAAGAAGCAAGGAATCAAAGACATCAAACACTTCTAGCAAATTTGGACAAAGACGGCTTTTACGATTTCTGAAGAGTCTGTACAAACCCTAATGGACGGAGTTGAGCGCAAAGTTAGAAAATTTTATGCAAATACCGAATAACTATGTTTAGTCTTCACGAATTGTTAAAACACATCCCATGAATCTGAAATAAACAACTACGACGGAAATATAATGCGAAATTTATGTTTTATTCATGTTTTGAGGTGTCCGGATTATTGCGGATACAGACCTTACATGTAATCGATCGTTGCATATTAGGCTGAGTCAAGGGACACATACCCTATTAGATGGTTGTATGATCAAGATTTCTTAGTCGTAATAAGATTTAAGCTCGGTCATTTCGTAACGATATTGGCTGGAGAACAGAAGTGATAGCGATGTTTCGGCAGTTTATTTTCTAAAGAAGTGATAGGTTGTTTCTTCGAGACACGTACCAAAGTTGATTTAAGTTTTACGTAATCTCTGGTCTGCGAGACCAACAGAGCGATACGCAAACCGTTCAAAGACAAAAAAGGGCTCAGGCACTTTTTGTATACGGGTTGGAAGTTGAGTTCTACGTCAATCGAAACCGTGTTGGGGTTTCTGTGGCAACGATCACCGCTATCTTTTGTCCGTGGAGCACGGATCGAGCAGTTAGAGCTCGGGAGTCCCCTAAAGCCCGCCTTTTGAGGTAGTCAAACGGAGAGGAGTGAATATCGCAAGACTACTGTGCGAAGTTTCACCCGACGGTCGGTAATAATCCGTCGTTATTCCATTATTCGTTACAACCTCTGTGGAAAGATTACCGAGAGCGCGGTTTCAGTGATCCGTTGCCAAGTGTTGGACACTAAACCGGACCTCACGCAAAACATAGGAATCTCCCTTAATCTCGCCCGGTCATAGCGGAAAGGTACTCGAAGCCGGGTCACTTGGGAAAGCGGGCTTCTATATTGAAGAGACGGTCAAATCCGGACGCTCTCGACGAAATTGAAATCGGAAGTTTTCCGTCTTCCGACTCACTCCGCATTTGTAATTCGGCCATACTCCGCGAGCTCGGCTGCCACCGATCATCATAGAGTTAGGAGATTGATCGCCATCTGCATCGTTGTCGTCGCCATCAACGTCGCCGGTATCCCACCGGTATGTGATTCGGGAATTTAGCTGTATTTTTTTCAGTAGCAACGAATTTTTGACATACTCTTGTGCTAGAGAAGATGACTTCCAACTTCCATGTTTGAGGTTTTCAATGCTGAATTTGTCGCATGCAGATTCAGACTTGTGGAACTTGCAAATTTTGTACAGTCATACTGCAAAACCAATTTGGATCAGAATTTTTTACCAGTATTCATGGCCGTCCATGTGCTTAATTGATGGAGGTGAAAATATACAGCGACAATTTCATAATTTCATTTCATTTCATAATCATCATCAACCGATCGTAGACTATCTATTTACACTTAGTTCTATCTTCTTAAAAATCGCCTTGAAATAAAATAATGTCTTCGGTTATTACGTGACATTGTTAAGTCAATTGATTCACAATGCAGATTATAGAGAGACATCTTCCGGTCAGTTGGTCCAAATTTCGCATTGTTTGACCGATTGGTATTTAATGCAAACAAGTTCCGATTCCTTAAATGCCGCGAGGAGGTGTAGAAATTTAGACTATATAATAAGTTAGGGGAGGAAATGCGATGTGTAACAATATCGTTAACAAAAGAAATCATGGCAAATTCTCTTCGTTCTTTAAGAGTTTGAATGGCAATACGCATACATCGTGCTTCGTAAGACGGAAGTGGAAGTGTTGTCCAGCCTAATTTACGGAGATCATAAAAGAGAAACTGTTTTTGTACTGAATCTAATCGGTCTTCATGTGTTTTCATAAAAGAAGACCATATGACACTACAATACTCTAGAATAGACCTGATAAATGCAACGTACAATGATTTGATCGTATATGGGTCAGGAAAGTTTTGACCAAAACGTTTAATGAAACCTAGCATATTGGTTGCTTTATGGATAATTGTGTTGTAATGGTCAATAAAATTAAGCTTAGAATCTATAATAACACGTAAATCTCTGACTCTCTCGCATTTTGTGCAATTTCAGTTCTTGAAGAAACAGTAATTTGTGGTGTATTTCGTTTTCTACTGAGAGTAATTAAGTTACATTTCTTTACGGTTATTTGTAGTTAGCTTGTTTGCACCATATGTCAAATAATAATATTTCATTTATATAAGTTACATGACCTTGGTCATTCTTAATTTCCATGAATAGTTCCATGTCGTCTGCAAAGATAAGAATTCTGACCTGCTTACGAATGTAAGAAATATCATTAACAAACAAGATAAAAAGCAGAGGTCCTAGATGTGAGCCTTGGGGAACTCCAGATAAAACATGAACATGGTGTGACTTTTTCCCATTAAAACTGACTACCTGTTGCCGATTTATTAAATACGATTGTATCCATTTAGGAAATTTATCCTCAAATCCTATTTTTCCTAACTTTTAGAGTAACAGAGGAATGTCAATACGGTCGAAGGCCTTGCTAAAATCAGTGTACAGCGCTTCGACATGGTTGCCGTTGTCCATTGCGTTCAATGAATAGTTCACGAATTCTAACAAGTTTGTGGAAGTTGAGCGTGCTTTGAAAAATCCATGCTGCGAATTTGTCATAACATTTTCTACTCGGTTAAACAGTTTTTTGACGATAGCTTCAAAAAGCTTTGAGATGCTAGACATAATAGCAATTCCACGGCAATGTTTTTCCTGACTTATAAATAGGTATTTGGTATGAGTTTTTCCAAATTTTTGGGAACTGACCTGAATCAAGTGACAAATTGAAGAGCCAAAATAAAGGTGAAGATAGTTCAAATGCAAGATTTTTCATAAATGCTGGAGGGATTCCATTAGGTCCCGCACCTTTTGCAGCATCGCAAATGCAAAGATAAACTACTTTTTCCGCAGGAAGTTGTTCAAGATCCACGTTCCACGTTGAGCGCGTTTGTTTTGTACGTAATCAAAATGTAATGTTATGTCAAGCGGAGTGACGTTACGCCACTGTTTTATCAATTTAAAAAAAATCCTGGATAATAAATTTGCATGCTTATGTACGTGAGTCAATATCCTCAAAATACTTATCAGGGATTAGTCATTTGGCAACTCTGGTACCCATAGGATCGATGGCCCAACATCACTAAACACGGCAGTATTGCGCTAAAAATCTCATTCTGTAAATACTCGGTTACGTAACTGTGTATTCATATGTAACCACCATTACATGGCTGACATACGACCTATTCATCAACGACTCAATTGAGAATTGTGCGACACGTATAACCTAAGGCCTACATACCAGATAGAAGTTCAAATGAGTAAAGTTACGTAACATCTCGGATTGACGCCAACGATTTACAAATGGACAGTTGCCAAACATTTGTACAGTGATAAATTTTACCAATCCTCTGAAATCCAGCTCGATTGCTTCTTCCGAGGAAAAAAACTCCACATTCCATATTCTACAGACGCACGATTGAAACATCACAAAAAAGAGTGGCAAACACTTCATCATGCATCTCCCGGGTCTTCCAGCATTCCACAGCACACACAAAAAAACAGCCTGAGATCCACACGAGCAAATGTGTGGCCAAAGGCAAACTTTTCTACCGCCTTCGACCTCTCTTGGTATATCAAAACACCCCGACTCTCCCGGGCGAATGAAGCTGAAATATGTCACTCCACATTTCAACGTCATACCATCGCAGGGTACGAAAGGATGAGATATGCCACACGATGACGAACGACTCTATGTGTACTTGCTCTGTACCACCGCCATATATATCTGCGCCATGTAACCTCGTTCATCTCTCATTCCTAGCACCAGTGAACGACAGCACCAGCAGCTTCAGTGGGTGTTGAGATGGAAAATCATATCGATAACTCCAATTTTAAGCCACCCACTTTGCGTGTAGTTTCACTATGCCTCTGGCAGCAGTGCCTGGGAAAACCTATTTGTACAACTAATAATTCAATTCCAGCGTGCCGGTTCACCATCACCTACAGATATCGTCGAAGATAGCATCATCGCCATCATCACTCTTCTTTGCGAAAGTGGGAAAAGCACTGGTTGTTGGGGAATGCTTCCGATTGAATGCAACTTTGGCTTTGTGGGAAAATTGGGTTTGCCAATGGCTTTGGTATTCTGTTAGGGAATTCGAAACTTCCATCCACGTCTTTCAAGCTACGGAAAACTTTCCCTGTTCCCTCAAAGTTTAATTGAGAACCGAAATTGCCACAATACAATTTAGATTGAGAAAAGAAACATCTCCATCGACCCGACTCGTAGGCCGCTTATTTCAACTTTGATACACTTCACAACAAAAGCCGTACGCCATTTGCCTGTTTATTCAAAAGTGAAACAAAAATCCGTACGTTGACCTTCCTTTTTGCTGTTGTTTGTTGTTGAACTGCCGCCATCCGAAGATATAGCGGTGAAAGAGAAAATCCCACCCCCACCGCTTTTTCCGTAAGGTCTGAGCTTTGAATGCACACAGTGACAGTCTTTCATCCTCAGAAGCACCCCGGAGCTGTTAGCATTTCGTTCATCTAATATGTTTGAAGAAAATTTCATAAATATACACTTCCAAGTGCTCGCCCGCTCGCACATACGACGTGAATTGCATCAATGCAGCGCATATGGTGGTGTGTTTCCTTTTTTCGTCAAACATTTTTGTTCACTCGACTCGGCTATGCAGATGTCGTGTATTGAGTGAGCGGATTTTCAATGTGGGTGGGTGGATGTGGGTTCTGGCGGCGGTGGGAGAGTGTTCAGTTGCTCGCGGCACTCCGATGTCAGTGAGAACATGTGCACACTTCAGTCATGCTTTCTTTTTTTTCTGTGTGAAGCGATCCATTTATGATGGAGTTGCAGTTCGTTCTTTTTTATTTTGCATTCTTCACGATGTATCACGATGTGATGTACTGGTGACCAGTTACCAGCTGTGGTTTAACTATTGCTATTTAAGACACATGTGCCTGAATGTTTCAATAATAAATTTCCTTTCTGTGAATTCGTTCTTTTGGGTGCTTTCTGCTTCTGGTAGGTTCAGATATTGTTACGCTTTTTGATATTCTGCACAGTTTCGACGCTAACATCAACTTATTTTTTGGCAATTTCACGAACCGAACACGGTTTATGCGACTTCAAAAGGCGTACCACTGCCAACTCCTTTTTCTGGTCCGATGCCCCTTTTTGCGTCCAATTTTGAAAAATCTACAAGAGAACACGTTTCTCCAAACTTCTTATCAATCTTGAACAATGTTGATTTAGAGCACTTTACGCTTTTTGCCAATTCTCGAAACGACAACTTTTCGGAAAACGATTTGTGCAGAATTAATCTGCGAGTTGATAAGCTGATCGGACCCATCGTGCGAAATTTCTCATTTTTTTTCGATTTTTCAAGTGTGTTGCCAAAGTAAACAATGTTTTTTTTCACACTGAGCGAATATTCACAATTTTTCGTTTAGATTTAACCCTAAACCATTCATAAACAGGTGTTTACTTGGCCGCCCTAAGTTTGCACCTTTAAAACTTAAGAAATGAGCCATGATAAATTGATCTATCTGTCAAGATAAGCAATTAAGGTAAGGAGTGTATCGAAAATAAGCTATCCACAAACTTTCTTTCAAATTATGTTGAAAACCGATATTTTATTCATACAAAAAATTGATCCTTTATTGTACGAGGTTAAACTTGAACATAATGAAGACCGGATGAAATTTAAGTTATTCCTTCACGAATTTTCGAACTTTGGATCGAATGCTCTTCATCAAGTTCCGGACAAGTGTTGCATCGCATTTTTTGGACGCTTGAGCCCAAATTTTTTTGAACTCCTGCATGTTCCCAGCTGCCTTACCAGTTTTCTTGAAGACCCTCTTCACGATTGCCCAGTAACGTTCGATGGGTCGAAGCTGAGGGCAATTTGGTGGATTAATATTTTTCTCAACGAAATCTATACCCTTTTCCGCAAGCCAATTGAGAGTGGTTTTGGCATAGTGAGCCGACGCTAAATCCGGCCAAAACAGTGGAGGTGTACTATGCTTCTTATATAAAGGCAACAATCTCTTCTGGAGACACTCAGATCGATAGATTTCCGCATTTATAGTTCCGGTAGTGTAAAAAATGGTTGACTTAAAACCACAGGAATTTGTCCACTTGAATCGACCTGTCCGCATCGCTTACATCCTCCCCAACGACGGCAGTAAAGTATTGTGGACCTGGAAGGGTTTTTGAGTCCTCCTTTACATAGGTCTCATCGTCCATCAAAACGCATGCATCCGGACGCTGCAAAAGACGCGAATACAATTTTCGGGCCCTTGTTGCTGCTCGCTTCTTCTGTTCTGCACTTTGTTTCGAGATTTTCTGCTTCTTGTAGGTCTTCAGGTGGTTTCGCCTCTTGATACGCTGGATCATTCCGACACTCGTTCCTGCTTTTTTGGCCAAATCACGTATTGACATTGATTTGTTCTTCATGATTAGAGATACCACTTTCTACTCCAGTTTCGGGTTGGAAGAACCGGGTTTTCTGCCTCTTCCTGGTAGCTCATCCAAAGAATAGTGTTACCCAAACTTATTAATGATGGTTTTAACACTCGCATGATGAATTCCAAACCGCTTCGCCAATTTTCGCATAGTAATACCCTTCTCACTTAGCCATGTGTCCAGAACCTTAATTTTCACTTCCTTTTCAATACGCGACATTTTGAAAACGCAGAATTTGAACCGCACAAACAAGTAAACAAAAGAAAGCTGACAGTCAAACGCACAGCATGCAGTGTTCAGAGCATAAAAAACCATCACAAATACATGCGTACAACGCAAATGTATGTGGATAGCTTATATTCGATACACTCCTTAGTTGGAATTGAATGGAAATTACTAATCATTCTTCTCATTTTCTTTAACAGCTCACACTCTCCAGGATTCAAATTTTTGACATTTTATTGCTTAATAATGTTAAAAGTATGGATAAATTTGATGAATAATATATATCACGGGAATCTATACATATAAAAATGAATTTCTGTCTGTTTTTGGGGCCGGAGAAGGTTCTTAAGGTAGTAAAAGACCCCTCCCTGCTCTGAAAGGGGGGCTCTCATACAAATGAAACACATAATTTTACTTAACTCGAGAACTAATCATGCAAAGAAAACCAAATTGAGCCGGCGAGAGTTTTTAGAAGCAAGAAATGTTTCTATGGTGGTTTGAGACCCCTTCTCTCGCTGAAAGAGGAGACTGCCATACAAATGAAACAGAAGTTTCTACAAAACTCAAGAACTAATCAAGTAAATGGAACCAAATTTTACATATGCAGTTTTCTGGAAGCAAGAAATGTTGTTGTTATGGTTTGAGACCCTTTCCTTCTCTAGAAAGGGGTGCTCTCATACAAATGAAACACAAATTTCTGCATAACTCGAGAACTAATGAAGCATATGGAACCAAATTTGGCATGTGGAGGTTTTTGGAGGAGAGTAATGTTTCTATGGTAGTTCCGCCCTCTGGAAGGGAGAGGGGGGGGGGGGGTCTGCCTAACTCGAGAACTAATCAAGTAAATGGAACTTCATTTGGAAGGTGGAGGTTTTTGAGGGCAATAAATATTTCTAAGGCGACTTGAAACCCCTCCTCTTTCTGAAAAGGGGGCTCCCATACAAATGAAACACAAATTGCTGTATAACTCGCGAACTAATCAAGCATATGACACCAAGTTTGGCAGGTGGAGGTTTTTGATGAAGAAAAATATTTCTATGGTGGTTTGAGACCCCTCCACCTTCTAGAAGGGAAGACTCCCATACAAATGAAACAGAATTTTCAGCATAACTCGAGAGCTAAGTAAGCAAATGAAACCAAATTTGGCATGTTGAGGCTTTTGGATGCAAGAAATGTTTCTATGGCAGTTCAAGACCCCTCCCCCTTTGAAGGGGGGGCTCCCATAAAAATTAAACGCTAGTTTCTGCATAACTAGAGAACTAATCAAGTAAATAAAACCACAGTTGGCATGTTGGGGTTTTAGGAAGCAAGATTTCTATACATATAAAAATGAATTTCTGTCTGTCTTTCTGACCCTTATAGACTCGGAAAGTTCTGAACCGACCAGCGTGAACATTTGTATGCAAATTGGTATTTTGGGGCTGGGGAAGGTTCTTATGATTGTTTGAGACCTCTTCTCTCTCAGGACGGGGGGCTCTCATACAAATGAGACACAAATTTCTTCATAACTCGAGAACTAATTGTTTTGTAATATAGAAAAACACAACAGAAAAAATGGACGTCAAACTTGCTACAAACACCGCCTCGATATATACAATTGTTCGGATTACTCAAATCCTTATCCTTAAAAGGTTCAATAACTCTCCTTAGACTCGAAAAATTGATCCACAGTATGTAACATTTGTGCATATCATCCATAAATTTTCGAAATTTTCCATAAACTAATTTCCAATGATCTATAATAGTTTGTATAGCAAACCATAATCATCAAAATTGATTCATTACACACCAACTTTTCCCCCTTATATTATAGGTTTGATCTCTGCTGATCTCCTCGCAATTGCGACACATTTTTGTCAAGAAATTTGGTATGCACATGAAGAAGTACTGGTCAAATTTAAACATCGTCCGTTTTCCTTGATCCACATCGACAGGTTGGGAATTAGACGATGGGTCCACCTGCTATTCGCAGCGTTGTCCCACTGCTGCTGCCACTTGGATAGTGTGTTTTTTATTTATTTATTTATTTATTTATTTCGTCAAGCAATGTAGACTACATACAATGGTAACAGTGTTCTACTTACATACTATACATTATTTCTGTTGTCTTTTAGACGACATTTTACTTGTTCTTTAGACATAGTGATGCCGATGATTTCGCAATGTAAGTTATACTGGCGCATCATTCGAATAATGGGGCCATTTTTTGCATAATTAGTTCTGTATGACTTTTCTAAGAATAATTTCCGTGTTCTAAGATGCCGACTGGGGCTATAAAAGTTCAATTGCGAGAGTAGTTCTTCTGATTTTATGCGTTGTGAAATAATGTCATTGACGTAGAAAAGCATTGCAGATTCGCGGCGTTCTTTAAGTGTCTGTAAATTGATAAGCATGCAGCGTGCTTCATAAGATGGCAGTGGAAATACAGTCCAATTCAATTTCCTTAGGGCATATAAAAGAAATTGCTTTTGGACGGATTCTATGCGTTCGTCGTGTATGGAACAGTACGGGTTCCATACTAGGTCGCAGTATTCCAGAATTGGCCTGACATATGTAATGTATAATATTTTAATAGTATATGGATCTTGAAAATTGTGACTGAACCTCTTAATGAAGCCCAGCATGCTATTTGCTTTACTTATAAAAGTGTTGTAATGTTCTACAAAAGTGAGTTTAGAGTCTAGGGTAATGCCTAAGTCCCTTACTTTTTTGCATGTTTCTACTTTTTGGTTTCCTAAAAATATTTCCGTACGAGGTGTTTCGACTTTTCTGCTATATACTATTGAGTTAAATTTTTTCACGTTAAGTTGAAGTAAGCTTTTGCTACACCATGTGTTGAATAAGTTAATTTCGTTCTGGAATTCTTCTGCGTCACTAGAATTGTTTATTTCCATGAAGAGCTTCATGTCATCTGCATATATCAGTATTTGGATTTTTTTTAAGTATGTAGGAAATGTCGTTTATGTACAAAATAAAAAGAAGTGGGCCTAAATGTGAACCTTGGGGGACCCCCGAGGTGACAGAGATAGGTTCTGAAAGTTTATTTTGAAAGCGAACAATTTGTTCGCGATGCGTTAAATATGACTGCAGCCAATTTAACAGTCCAGGTTCCATTCCAATTGTTTGCAATTTGAAGAGTAATAATGGTATGTCGATTCGGTCAAAGGCTTTACTGAAGTCAGTGTAAAGTGCTTCTACGTGCTTGCCATTGTCCATTGCATTCAAAATAAAAGTTACAAATTCAAGAAGATTAGAAGTGGTTGAGCGACCTTTGAAAAAGCCGTGCTGTTTGCTTGTAATTTGATTTTTTACTTGCTGAAAAATATTTTCATTCACGAGAGATTCAAAAAGTTTTGGGATGCAAGAGGTAATGGCAATTCCACGATAGTTGCGGATGTCTGGTTTCGTGCCTGATTTGAAAATCGGAACCAAATAAGAAGACTTCCAAATGGTGGGAAATGTTCCGCTCTTAAGAGACATATTAAAGAGAAGTTCTAAAGGAAGGGCAAGTTCGTCTGAAAGGTTCTTTAAAAATATGGGTGCAATACCGTCTGGGCCTGGTCCCTTAGAAGCATCCAAGTTTTTTAGTGCATTGAGAATTTCGTGAGGAGGTAATTGATTTACAGATATATTGTTGGAAAATTCAGGAATGAATGCAAAGAAGTCGCGATCACGGTCTTCTTCGGAGAATGTAGTGTATACTTCTTGGAAGAAACCTGCAAAAAGCTTGCAGATTTCAGAAGGATTATCACCTACATTTCCGTCAAAATGCATTCTTGGGGGGAAAATGCTATTTTTCAATTTCGTTTTTACATAATTGAAGAAATTATTAGGACATGATTTGACTTCAGTTTCGACTTTACGATTATATTCTTCATATACAGAATTAATGGCCGTGTTAAGTTGTTTGCATATGTCATAATAGTTTTGCAAATTTGGCTCGCACTCTCTTCTGAACTCCTCTTGTGTCTCGGTCCCCGAAGCACTCGCTATCTTCATCCAGTAGAAGGCAAATGGGGAGCATCCCGGCTATCCCACACACAGC
Source organism: Aedes koreicus (assembly GCA_024533555.2). Classification (NCBI taxonomy): domain Eukaryota; kingdom Metazoa; phylum Arthropoda; class Insecta; order Diptera; family Culicidae; genus Aedes; species Aedes koreicus. The sequence continues at coordinate 39,503 of JAHHFK020000185.1, forward strand.
GTCCGACGAGATGGTTCGATACGCACTCGACACGCGCATCGCCATTAGCCTGGACGTACGGTTCAGTTGGGCGCGAATTCTTCCAGTCTTCTTTGCCGCCAACCACACTGGGCATGCGTACCTGATGATTGACGATGATTATCGCGCTAGTAATCTCCTCTTGCTACTGCTGATCGCAGAGTTGTTGGGCATGATCCGGGATAGTGCTGAGATCACTGCCGTGGCCTTCTTGCAGACTTAGTCGACATGACTATTGAAGTTCAGTCGATCGTCCAACATGACTCCCAAGTGCCTGACTTCGCGCTTTGAGTCAACGATGCACTCGCCGACCATGATTCTAGCATGCTGCACTGTCTTCCGGTTCCTAATAATCACCAGCTAGCGATAGTTTCTTCCCACGCATCCAGTCTTCCAGCGTATCTATCGCCTCCGTGGCCAGTACTTCGACTTCGTCTCGTGACTCACCGATCATTAGAAGCGCCACGTCGTCCGCAAAGCCGATGATCTTCATGTATGTGTGTGTGTGTGTGTGTGTGTGTGTGTGTGTGTGTGTGTGTGTGTGTGTGTGTGTGTGTGTGTGTGTGTGTGTGTGTGTGTGTGTGTGTGTGTGTGTGTGTGTGTGTGTGTGTGTGTGTGTGTGTGTGTGTGTGTGTGTGTGTGTGTGTGTGTTACAAATTATGTCATATCGGCTTCACAGCCGTTTGTGAACCGATTTCAGTTCTGTTGTCGGCAAATGAATGCTACAACATTTTCATCGAACGCTATTGAGTTTTTTTTCATTTGGACATTTCGTTACGAAGACATGAACGAAACAGTACTTTACGGTCTATTATAACGGTAATCAAACAGTTTAGTCTATAAAATCCTTAAATAACTGGTCAAAATTTTATTATGATTAGATAGTCCTTAATGGAGATATGACCAAAACAATAGCTGAGAGCACATAATTGTGAGATGAAAATATACTCGTTGCAGTTCAAAACCGAACAAGACTTCTCACCCCAATCGATGCCGCTTGCATTCTATTGTGTCGCATCTCGTGTGTTGTATAGCCCATACAGTGGACTAGCCACACTATGCGACTCTATCAAATTAGAGCAGGATCGATCATCAAAATTGACGCTTAGAATTGTCTAATAATTCATTCTATGGACTGGTTATATGAAATTTCTAATATGTATGTAATTTTCCCTTTTATATAACTAACATAAACAGGTCGTTAGAGACTATTAATGGTAATATTTTAATCACATCGATACATTCAGGATTGAGAAATAGTTCATTTTATAAACTGAATGTATGACATATCGAATATTCCTGGATCTTCCTGGAATTTCTGATGAAAATATGTATCCAGTACAATATTGGCCACATTTGAGTTCGTAATTATGGTGAAGTGTAAGAAGCGTTCAATCTCACCATCGGTGGATTGATTCGGGTTTTTCTACTAAAAAGCAAAGGAACTTCGACAAAAAGTTAGCTGTCTTAAAAGTACTGGACACCAAAAATCAATGTTTACCGTCAAAAAGCGCCTTTTCAGAAGTGTTGCCAGGGAACCATAATTGTTTGTCAACCTCTTGTTTTTGGTATGGAACATTATAAAAATAACCCGAGCAGGAACGAATAACTTGAAAACTGGCCTTGGTATTTAAGAGCGCTGCATAGGAGGTAAAATACCTGAGGATAATACCGTAAAATTGTTCCCACAATGTTATGCGAATACTAAATTGAGGTAAGACAATACTAAAATAGTACTTCTCATGTATTCCCAGGTATCCCAACCAATAAGTTTTGTTATTCGAGAGATATTTTGCTGGCAATGCTTAGGTATTTTAGCTCTTATGCAGTGCTCTTTAATACCAAGGACTGTTATCAAGATCAAAATGAGGTATTCATATGTTATTTCCTCCTGCTCAGGAATTCATTTAAGACTGATTTTATACTAAGTTGATGGGGCTTAAGTAGGTTATCAAATTTTAACAACAATGCCCCAAGGGCTGATCTGTAAAATTAATTAAAACATAAAGCACATAAAGCATAAACACATAAAACACATAAAACAAGTAAAACAAAGCTGAAGAGCCCAATGGGCTGAAACACTTGAAATTGTAAGTTAGCATATAAGATAAAGAATGATAAATAAAAACAATTTTAGTAGTAGTAAGTTGATAGGGTGTTTTATATCTCTTTGACGCAGTGTATATTGAAACAAATAGATAAATTGATCAAAACAAAAACATTTTATATCAAATTCATTCAACTTCGCTTGAAAAAAAAATCACTTTTTAAAAACTCACTGGTGCAGGGTCAACTTGTTCGCCCTTGAGTTTAACCACTCGCCACAGTCGATTGCGAAACACCCGCAGGTGTTTTTGTGGTATTTTATCCCAGGCTGCCGACAGATGTCGCTTCAGGACTTCCACACCTTCATGTTTTTAGAGCAGATTTTGGCCTCTAACATACTCCAGACAGCAAAGTCCACATGGTCCAGGTCCGGTGAACTCGTCGGCCACTCCAAGCTTCGAAATGAAACCTGGAAAATGTTACGCAATCCAGAGTAGGGTTTTCTTCGCTTTGTGAGCCGGAGCCGAGTCCTGTTGGAAAACCCTATCCCTGGAAGCAAAATGACGACGTGCTCACGGTTCAACTAATTCCTGATATGAGTTTTGGTTGATCTTTACTCTTTCAGGGACAAAAACCAGTGGAGCCCGGCATGGTGGCCGTCAGAACGTCGGCGTGGAATCGTGATCTTTCTGGCAAACTCTGTCGTTCTGCTCATTCACGAACTGCTGTACAGTGAGGAGTTTCTCGTTGGTAAGCACGATATTCTCAAACCTTCTTTCCGCGGCCCTCTTCAGCAGCGCCTTTGCTCTTTTACACGTTCTTGTTTCTGCCTTATCGAAAGGTCTTGAACCCACTGGATCTTTTAGAACTTGGTCTAAAGTTTATCTTTCAGGATCCGACAGAGCTTCAATCCGATACGTTAAGATCCTCCACCAATTTAGTGGCATTACCTCCAGGATTTCTCTTAAGACGCCTCTTGGCGGTCTGCACCATGGTAGGTGTCACCACAGTAGCTCGAAGTCCTCCACCATACCGTGTTTTGGTACTTCCGGTCTCCAGGTATCTTTTGACTGTGAGGTGTTCAAAACTTCTGCACACACGTAAATCGGACAGCTCACAAACTATGTCGTTCTGCCGTTTTCCAGCTCGGAACAAGGCAACCCCAGCACTAGGTTTCTGTTCGATTACAAAAGTAACACATACATCCACTGACAGCCACAATGTAAAGAAAGTGACGAGGGGTCGTCCAATACAGTTTAGTGTGCAACGTAATATGACGTAATATGTTACTTAAGATATATGGACGCGACCCCATACATTAACATCCATACCTCTCACAAACCAGCTGGAAATCTCGATCAAGAAAAAAAAGAAAATAAATAACGCAGTTATTGACTTTTGTCAATAATTTTCATTTTACTCTCCTCTATGAAAAGTTTGGCTTTTTTAAAAGACCAAGAAAATATAAATCTGCCAACAACATGTGCAACATATTTTACAGATTCAGTATCTTGAATACTTATCTCTGGTTGTATGATCTTCTTCAAGTAAAGCAAATGCCAGGATGATACCCCATTTACCGCAGGGAAATCTGCCGAAAAGTTTTTAAACTCTAATGAACTTATAAATCTATATGAAAATTTTGTTTGATGATTCCGCTTCTCTCTAGGGAACTATTCCAATTAGTACCGACGCCCAAGTTATCAAAAACGGCTAGAATTTCCAATCTCCCATTGCGAGACGTACCAGCACAATTCGGCGAAAAATCAGTATTGGATTGCTACCAATTCTGGAAACTGAGTAGGTAGCACGAACGATGCAATTTTTGTTTTAACTTAATTAAAATTCATCGATCGACCAAATTTTCTCTCTCATGCTAGTCTTCCCATCATTGCTGCTCCACCCTATGCGGTGGATCCTAGAAGGTACCAGTTTACAGAGAAACTTTGCTTGCCACACCGAAACGTTTACATGGTAAGCACGCGAAACAGTTCGTCAATGAATAACGGAGGGTGGGGAGGATGCGAGAAGAAACAAGAGCGATTCCGCCTCATCATTTCTACCTGTAGCGCATTTTTCCTGCTTTCTATACTTTCGGTGATAATGAGAGCCTATGATTCAATTGCCTGATGTTACTACCGACGCCGGGTGGCTTGGTTCAAATTTTCCCGACAAAGGAGGGCGGGAAATTTTTTGAAAATTTAATTAAAATTGTTGATTAATAGCGAACTTAGCGATGCTAGAGGTACCTGCTGATGGACGTACAAAGCTTCACTGGGGAAAAACACCGACTTGCCGCAGACAGGTTTCTGTTTCTGCACGCGTTTGCTCGACTGTGCGAAGTGAAATAAGGAAGTTTTACAGCTGCTTCTGCTGTAAAGCCTGTTGAAATATTAATCAATGCTTAATAAAAGTACTGCCAAGCATGACGACACCACATCGAGCGAGAAGGGAACGCCACAGCGCTGTGTATTCATTAGATAAGATTAATATTCAACCAGGCGAGATAAATTAATAATTCGGCAATGCTGGAAAGATGGTAAACATCTTCCGACAGATCGACCAAAGAGACAGGACCAAAATTAAAATAAATAATTTCAAACTGAGTTACCTACTGATGGAACTGCCGTAAAACTGTCTGCAAACTGCTTGTCGTATATTGAACAGCCGTTGTTGCTCGATTCAACCGAAATTGAATTTTAAATATTAAATCGTGTAGCAAAGAGAAATCCGTTCTTTTTTTTCTCCTACTGTCCTTCCCGTTGCAGATTCAGTTCCAACCGAGAAACCTGCATACGGAAGAGAACGGATTCAGAGAAATAGTTTTCATCTATCCTCTATCCTGACAAAAGAAATCCGCTAGCTTCCGGAATATACCATCAGGCATACTCAGGTCCCAAAGGCCGGATGATATAAACTTCAATAGCCGTAGAAGCAGCAACAGTAGCAGCATCAGCAGGATATATGAAGCGCAATGAAATGCGAATGATAATATAATGTGATTTTCTTCCCCTTGCCACGTGTGAATTGTGCACTGGGATTGGTGCACGGTTCCTTTCCAATGTGGGTGTCAGCGCACAGTGATTCCATTCCATACAAAAGGCGAACAAAAAGTCTAAAAATACCTTTTACATAGCTAAGTAATGTGTTACCAAATGACTTTGGGGCGCTGATTTCAAATATGCTATATAAATTTTCGTAGTGGACCACACTCCCGAGATATGGCAACTTTATGGTTCCCTGGAATATCCGGAACATCCGGTAAAATGGTAGATCAATTAGTCTCGTCCCAAAAGCAACACGTTTTTTTTCAAAACCATTTGTACATAAAATGTAAGAAATGAAGCGGTGTGGAGAACAATTACCTGAGAGGCCATTGCATGATCTTTCGGAAGTTCCGGAACGTCCGTAAAATTTGATAATTCAGCAATTCCATACCAAATGGATGACGTGGATCATAGAATTTCGCAATTTTTGGTAGGTTTGTTCATATTCGGAAAATATATGAAATTAGGAATATGTCATTAGGGTGACTCATTTTGAGATAGGGCGGTCCAAAAAACGAAATGTAAGAAAATATAATATAAAATATATTTCAAAGAATTATAACTAGACCGATATTAATTTTTTTTATGATGAAAGAAAATTAAAAAAATATGAGTTATAGTTTTGAGAAAAAGTATGAAAATAAAAAATCAAATCATATTATTTAAAGCAATTATAGAAATGTCCAGTTTTGATTATTTTGATGGCGACTACAATGTTCAAGTTTCAATTAAAAAAATTCAGACGGATACCATACATACATTATTAAGAAAATTAATTCAAATATGTGTATTCATCCTTTTAACCCTGCTTGCAAAAAAAAGAGTATACAGATCGCTTGGAAAATCGACTTTTGATCTGAGAACCGGAGTACCGAGTGTTATATACCATTCGACTCAGCTAGTCAAGATTTCCTTTTTAATCATCAGCTTCTGGAAGATAAATATTAAAAAAAAAACTTCATCAGCATCCTTTCTTCGACGCAGCAAACATGGTGAAATAAATTAAACGTACGAAATGGCAACAATGACTAAGATTTATCACTTCGAAAATGCGATGTGGCAGTGCATCTTTCGAAGGAGCCAGGACGCAGGATGGTTTCGCCTTAAGAATCCCGGGCCTTGGTTTAGCTGTCAGTTTTCCGAGGAATCTATATTTTTTATTTGTGAAAAATTGTGGTTAAAATCGTGTCACTCTAAAACGAAAGTGATGCACAACTCTTCAGATATTCCTGATATTCCGAATGATCCGGATGACCATGCAGTGGCCAGTTGAAATCACAAATGGGTACTGCAGTGACCTCGCGTTACATGTAAATATATTTGAAAAAAAAACACCCAAAATTTATCCACCAAGAACAATAACAAGAACAAGAAATACGAACCCGGATTTAGTCATTGTGGTCCTGAAAATTTAATATCATCACTATTTCACTTATTTTTGAGTTCTCATATTATTTGATGTGTCGCATGATGGGTTTTGATCCAAATGCGAATCTGACAACTTTCCCGGGAGTAGCCGGAGTATCAACCCGGATGTGGCTAATGTGGTCCTGGACTTTTGATATCATCTCCATTGGACGTATTTTTGAATTACCATGTCATTCGAGGTGTCGCATGATGGGTTTTGATTTAAAGGGTGTTTCGATCAAAATTTGGTCGAATTAAATTTGCCGCATTTCCTTTCATCGTGCATTAACAAATTTTGCGCACCCCTCATTTTGAAGAATTGTGCGTGTAGCATCATGCCTCTATTTTGATTTTGAGATTAGCACTTCAGTTATCAAAATATCGTCGAAGGAAGAGAAGCAACGCATCAAAATTTTGCACGTACATGGCGAAAATCCAAACTACTCTCACGCCAAGTTGGCGAAATTGTTGAATGTGGCTAAATCAACGGTTAACAATGTATTAAAAGTGTTCGGTGAACGTTTGTCGACAGCCAGGAAAGCTAGATCGGGGGGAAATCGAAAGCCGGAGGCCACAGCGACGACAAAAAGAGTTGCCCGCTGTTTCGAGCGGAACCCCAACCTCTCCGTCCGAGCAAAGAAGCTGGGAATGGCGCCTTCAACCGTGGATAGAGCTAAGAAACGACTTACAAGGAAGTGGTGACTCCAAATCGGGACGATGAACAAAACGCGAAAGTTGTACACGACGATGCTGACGAAGTTTGATTGCGTGGTACAGGACGGTGAAATTTACGTCGAGGCAGACTGGACAGAAAATTTATACGGCAACCGGACGGGGAAAGGTGGCAGATATTTTCCATCACATCAAACTATCAAAGTTCGTGAAGAAATATCGGGTGTGGCAGGCCATGTGTACCTGTGACTTGAAAAGCAACGTTTACATTGCGACCGGAACCGTCAACCAGGAAATTAATCGGAGCGAGTGCTTACAAAAACGTCTACTGCCTTTTCTGAAGCGACACAATTGCTCCTTTCTATTTTGGCCGGATTTGGCATCTTGCCATTACGGAAAAAAGGCCCTAGAGTGGTATGCTGCCAACAACATTCAAGTGGTGCCCAAGGACAAGAACCCTCCCAACACACGAGAGCTTCGCCCAATCGAACAATATTGGGCCATCGTCGAGCGGAACCTTAAGAAGGCTCAAAAAGCTGTTGTGAGCGAGAAACGAAAGACCCGGCAATTCGCATTCGGTAAAGAGGAAGCTTAGCTGAATATTTCTCCTGTATTCTGTATTAACTGAACTTGAAAAAGAAAAAGAATCTGACTTATTAATAAAAACTTTGATCGACTCACACACATTACTGTTTGAGCAAATTATGATCGGAACACCCTTTACACTTCCCTGGGAGATCAAGAAATACGAACCCGGATGTAGGCATTGTGGTCCGGGAATTTAAATATCATCACCATTGCACTTAATTTATTTTTATGTATGCTTTATATTTGAGTTATTTGATGTGTCGCATGATAGGTTTTGATCCAAATGCGAAACTAACCAGTTTTCCGTGAGTGGCCGGAATAAAAACCCGGATGTGGCTTATGTGGTCCGGTACTTTTGATATCATCTCCATTGGACTTATTTTTGAATTACCATGTAATTTGAGGTGCCTCATGATGGGTTTTGATCTAAGTTAGAAATTGGCCACTTTCCCAGGAGTATCTCCAGAACCAGTCAACAGGTTCCATTAAAACTCAAAAACGATATGGGACCGCAGTACTTTTCATTTGCTGGTTGTTTCAATCAAATCGGTTAAGTATTTAGTTGCTAGGGAAACTGAGTTATAAATTTCGTTCTACACACACACACACACACACACACACACACACACACACACACACACACACACACACACACACACACACACACACACACACACACACACACACACACACACACACACACACACACACACACACACACACACACACACACACACACACACACACACACACACACACACACACACACACACACACACACACACACACACACACACACACACACACACACACACACACACACACACACTTAGAATCACATGTATATGTGTTCAGTTTATCGAGCTGAGTTCGTTTTTTTTTCTTTATTTTACGTCGGCCTATTTTCTCACATGGTGACAATCACCGACTGAGTTCGTTTTGTATAACACTCGGTCCTCCAGGCCTTGGATCAAAAGTCGGTTTCCCATGATATATACATACACTTCTTTGTAAGAAGGGTAAAACCGTGGTAATCTAGTATGAGATTTATGTATTTGCCAATTTTACTGGTTTCCCAGACATTTCAGGACTGTGGCCTCCCGGAACCATATTTGCGCAAGTTTGCGCAACATGAATCCAAGATTTTCGGAAAACTGACAATTTTTTTTTCAAAATAAGAAAAGTGTGGTGTGTGTGTGCGTGGGTGTGCTAACATTTGAAAACATAGTTGAAGTTTTTTTTCGATTCTCCATACATTTTATATGGGAGTAAAAAACCACGACCATGTAGGACCCATACTTTGCAAAATTGAAGGGCGCGTAATTTTCAGCCAACGTACATACAATTTAGGAAAAAGAAATTGTTAATAGTGAACAAAATTACAAAAATATATTTATTTTTAAATGAGGCAGTTGATTTTCGACTTTTTTCCGCCTTGGAATCACTGTGCAGCCTGGTGTGTGAGTTCTTGGCGATAGTTTTCAGCATCAGGGATAAGGGACCGAAGGAGGTTATTTACTTTTTTAGTATTAGTCACCTTGAACTTCATAATAATCGGTATATGTATGTGAGGGCCACCTTAATACCAAGCAGGCCAAGGGAGGCGAAGGCAAGGTTTAAACATTGTTTTTCGTTCCCATCCTTAATGTTTGCAAAAAAAAAACTTTTTATCTGTGTTTAACTGCAGTAAATCTTGGCGAAGATCTTTGCTTCAAATTTTGTGTTGTAAAAGTAGAATGGAAATTTTCAAGTGCCTGAATGCTAATGCACTTCTTTTTCATAATTTCTATTGAGTTGAATGCACAATAATACGGATATTGACTCATCATGCCGATACAAACCGGTCTTTTCAATAGGGCTTAAGCGCAATTATCGGCTTCCCTACATCACACTACAGCAAAACTGATCTTCTTTCTACAGGAAAACGGATCAGTATACGAGGGATTCATGTTCTCGGTGGAAATCGATCATTGCCCTTAAACCCTTCTGACATGCCAGTATTGACATGATAATTAATCATGAGGTATTTGTTTTGGTTACTAAAAGTTCATGAATAGGTGAACAAAATCGGTACGGAATTAACAATCAATATTTATGATGTATGAACATAAATTTGTTGAATTTAGATTCAAGTTGTGATGTTAATGTTAGCTCATCAACTCTTCCTTTCCTATTCATGTAACCCTTGGGTCATAAGATGGCATTCATGGTGTCCGTACTCAGGTGGTTCCGGATTTTGGTCGTATTTAGATTATATTACGAGAAAACTTTTTCCACTGCTGCTGAAGAATGCGGAATTAGTAGAAAGTTCGCAATGAACTTTCCTAGCAAGGGAAAAGCCAGCTTCCAAGTTTCCAAACAAGTCAGCAAACAAGTTCCCAAGTCCCGATTCTTCCACCTCGATGAACTTGCAGATGATTTCCGTCCTCAGCACACGAAACTCATTTTCCATGGCCCATTCCTGACCGCTTCCAAAGAAGTTCGGATATTGTTGAATAATCGAGTTGAAATCTCTCAAAAGGTGCAGCTTTTTAGGGTCAACGTAACGTTCGATGCCGTAGTTAGAACTGGATCGTTCAGATCAAAGCCCTTAATAATCTGTTTGACCCGGTATAGAAAGCACAGCAGATCGAGAAAAAAGCTTCCTTCATGGTTTCAACGAGAGTTCCAGGTCTAAGCATTTCTCGTGCTGCTACCCCGATACATATTTCCGACTTATTACGAAGATGATTCTCCAAATCAGAAACTCCTAAATTCATGAGGTGTTTTAGGTAGTCATCTTTGCACATATTTGCACATATTTGCAAGGAGAACTATTAACGAGACTTCAGCTGATTGCATATGTTCTGGAGTTCCGGAGCTTCTGCCTGGAAGATACGGTTCGCTTTATTGATAAGGTGCAATACGTAGCTAATCAAGTGTAGAAGTGGTTGCATCATCCGGTGATTAAGATGACAGAGAATGCATTGCGCATTTTGATTGCTGTCGCAGTTGGATTGAAACGAGAAAAACAACACGAGCTCCGAATACCTTTTCAAAATCCTTTTGACAACGATAGACATTTGGTCGATCGATCTGGAATTGTTTAACAATTGCACAAAGAATTTATAGGTTTCCGCACTGCAAAATCTTCTTCTTCTATATCTATATATATTTATTATATATATAAAACAGAGTGGCATACGTAAGACCGCGCATAACTTGAGAACGGATCGTCCGATTTAAATTGCCGTTTTTTTTTGTTCTCTTTGGCTACGCCAAATTTATGGGTTTGATCGAGTTATCCTTGACATGGATCGTAGATGACGTTGATAGTCCACCTGGCATTGCGAAATTTCACAGGTGTACTTTTTGTTCTTCTGTTGCTACAGTTGTTGCTGCATTCTAATTACTTTTTGAGCATTATTTATTAGACTTTGAATAAACTGTATTCTTCGTGAACGATCACTCAAGTGAAGTTCAGCATTACTTCGGTAATTTTGGAGATATTTGGGCAATCAGTGAGATACTACATTCAATTTGGTAGCCGTGATATGTCTGAACTGAGTCCTGGAGAGTGTGAGCTGTTTAATGGAATACCTGTAACTAAAAAATTAGAAGAAAGATTAGTAATTTCCATTTAATTCCAACTACCTTTATAGCTTATCTTGACAGATACGCGTAGTTCGTCTACAATGTGCGACTTCGTTAGTGTCGTGTACTTAGTACACTTAGTGGCGATCAATCATGCTCATGCTTGTGCTCATAATTATCAAGCTTTTACTAAAATTGCAATATCTCGAATGTTCTTTGACCGATCTGTGATATCAATCCATCAATCAACTTAAAAAAGATTCCTAATTCTATCAAGAATATACAGTAGAATATTTTTTACCTGTGTTATAAATCAGGTGCCTAAAAAAGCACTTTTGGCACATGCGCCTACATCTAATGTCCACCTCAACGATTCAAAACGAGCTAAATTGTCTCATCGAATGCATCTAGAAACAAAGCATTCGGTTCATTTTCCTTGGAATAATGACAGTTTGAATTTTGAATAAATTTTGCCTGTCCCGACCCCTGTTCGTTGTTGATTATAAGAAATGTGGGTCATCAACATGTAAGGAATTTTTATTATAACGGAAAAGACTCTGTAAAATCATTTAATGATAAGAAATATTTCATAAAACACATTTTCTTATCGAATTCTCCTCCACATATGCCTTAACTAAATCTACACAACAGTCATTTTCCATAGCATGACTACATTTCAAACAAACAACCCTACTAACCAAATAGCCTGCGGTCAAATGATGTAGCATGAAAAATGGTAAATTGGTAATATGAAGCAGTTCAACTTTGATCCTTGCTTATCCGCCTTCTGCTGCCAGCCTGCCAGGCGGAACCTAACTCAATGCCAATAATAAACTCCGAAGAAGATGGCCCTTTTCCTCGCCTACCGTTGTACTCAATCCCGGACAATAGCCGGTGGGCATTTGGGGGCAAGAAAGCAAATTTCACATTGCGAGATCTAGAAAACATAGCTCGGAACGAACCACTATTGTGCTCGATGCTCGAATCTTTATAGTGCATAGGATAAACTCACCTACCTTATGGCTGCCGAGGCCCGGAAAATGTATATTGTCTGGAAGTAAAAACAGGTTTTGTTTCGGAAGATGTTCCACTCCCGTTAGGCTCAATATTCTTCCTCATCATCGGGATAGGGAATGTGTACTATGCTTCTTTTACGTTTCATTTTCATCACAATTTAGTTCCTATGGAGCGGAGCGCCTCCATTACTACTTGGGCTGCTTGCATAACAAAAGATAAGAAAATTTCCTCCATTATTTTTTCTCGCATTGCTCAAATTTCGAGAACATATTTTCTTTGGTTCTTGCTGCTTTTCGTACAACGAGGAAACTCACACATACACGAGATGCGGCTGTTGAGGCTCAAGCGTTCCGGCATCATTCCTACGAGGAAGCTGACTGGTAGGTCTAGGTGTATGAATTATCTTTTCTCCATTTAATCCCAGGTGTAGGGTGGGAAATATACTCTATGATAAGATTCCACCTTGGCTACTGGTTAAAGTTGCTGCAGGCTCGTCGTTGTCGTATAGCTTAGCGCGAAATCCCTTCTGTACATCGGGGCCCAACATTTTGCTAGGATATTGGCGTCGTGACGTCGGGGCAACTAGCTTGTGTTTATTGCCGAAGAAATGTGTCATCTAAACTAGTCGCTTATATTCCGACTTTATTTTTTAGCTGCCTGACCTCATTTTGGAGTTCTTATCCCGAGGGCAATATGATTGCCTCAGATGCTTTGGGTTCAATTGAATTTTGCTCTAGAAATAAATCTCATGAAGACATCAACCTGAATCCATGAAGTTGATATCTGAACACCTGAAGCATTTTCAGACCAGGCTATCTTTTAAATATAAAAAAAAATCTTTTTCAATAAAACCCCACCCAAAACCGGCAAAGGCTACTTAACAAATTGCTATCCCTGTTGCATCGTAGGATTCTCAATCTCAACAAATTTGTTTTCTTTCGCATTTCTCATTTCCATTGAAGCTGTTCCATTCTCCAAATCGGCAACAACAAGTGCACTTCAACGACAAAAGTTGTGTACAATTTTCCCACAACTCTGCCATTTGCCGGCTTTTCCTGGCCCTTCGAATTCATCGTCATTTACCATAACCGAGATTCCAACTCTGAGGGATAGTATGTAATTCCTGGTTCTCAACCCTTTCTTCCCCTTCCACGGACACTTGGCTACGTTCCCACCTGTACTTATTGTTCATCATCGTCGTCGTTCGTTGTCGTCATCATTCGGCATCAGTATCAGACCCTCAGTCATCGTTTGCCGTTGGTAAAGTAGCGAGCTCTTGACAAACCATTTCCATCAACCGCTTGCTCCGACGACCAATGATGGGACGTCGTTCTCTTCCCTTGCGAAAAGTAATCACGACACTTGTAGCAGGTAGGTATATCTGCTCGTACTTTTCCGTGAGCTTGCCATCGCCACCGTCTGATCATCCACCATCAGTCAGTCGTCAGTTGCTGTGTGCTTTTTCCGCATCTAAATCCACGGCTTGTGATGACAGATATTTATTTTTGTCTTCGTTTCTTGCCCATTTGAAATTCCTCGCGCAGAAAGGATTACCGAACGAAGGCTGGATTTATTATTTAATTTGTAGTGTAGAAGCAGAAGCAGCTGAGAGTCAGAGCCGCATCTTGAATACAATTCTAGAGTGGTGAAGGGGAAGAATCCGGTGGGTGGTTGAAAGATTACTTTAAATTTTAGGGCTTATCATAGAGCACTTGTGAGCATGGTATGGTTGGCATCATTTATCTTTTTGTTTTTGGTTTCCGCGCGATGATCGCCGACGATGCTGTTGAAGCAGAGTATCACCACTAGCTGGCACAAGAATGGTGGGGTAGGGCGATTTTTTTTTTTTCTACATGGATGTACGGTGCTATTAAAAAAAGGCCTAAGGAGATTTGTGTTTCAGTCACAATATTGGTAATGGAACAATACAATATTTAAATCTTGATGATGTTCTTATTAAGGTGAGTTTTTCTGTACCATCTGTTCACGACAAATGAAATGTTTCCTTTCGAAGTTTCTAACGACGAATCTTGATTGCATCACACCACAGTTATATCAGGATACCGCTGAGCATTACTTGCTGTTTAGAGTCACTGAGAAATAATTTTGCAATCAACCTATAATTTTAAAGGGGGCGAATTTTTACAAGAAAAAAGGTTCAATAGGTCATTGAGTTTTGTTTAGGAATCGTATATCTTACTTTTGAAAGATTATTTAGAAAACTGTTTTCTATACCTACATTCCCTGCCATAAAGATTTCCTTACATTGAATCCTAAAGCAGTGAAATATTAAAACCTTTTAACAACTATAACCTAGCATCTTTTGTTTCATATTAAATAAATTTATCTGTCGATGTTTTGTGCAATAAATATTCAATAATAAAGACATTTCATTAATTTTTCAACACAGTTTGAAAGAAATATGCAAGTTTCTTAATAACGTTGTGCCCAAATATGGAAGGAAGGCATCGCAGCAAGCTATGTCCACGAACGGTTGGATTTTTGTGAACTGTCATGATTTTTCTCGTTTTTTCACGTGTGTGATTTTTTATTTCAAATGAATTTTGCTTTTTGAAATGATGGCGATAGTGGACGTAGAAGAATCGCTCATAAAAGTACCGTCCGTAGTAACGTGTTACTGCGTGTGCGGTGCGCTTCTCGGTATAGGAAAGCATACTGAAAATGTGTTTCAAAAGCATTTAATTTCCGAGAGGAAGGAAAAATTGCAGCCGGGAGGAAAGAAAAATTCACTGAATAAAAGTTTCGAAACAATATTTCTATCTGTTTGAAAATTTGTGATGTTGCTAACCGCTAGTTCTAACGTTTTGATGATTTATAAAAATTGTAAAGATACAAAATGTAAGAAATATCGAGGGTTATTCCGAGAGTCGAAGCGACGTTTGTCACTTGGTGAAGTGAGAAAAGTCACCTGCAGTGACGTGACTCTCCATTTAATTTACCCAGAAGAGTCACGTCACTGCAGGTGACTTTTCTCACTTCACCAAGTGACAAACGTCACTTCGACTCTCGGAATAAGCCTCATCATGTTTATATTGAACCTTAGATTCAATTAACAAATTAATTTTAGATTTTATTTGTGCTTGTGAATGTGCTGAGATATTGCAAATTTCTACTGTTCCTAATGAAATAGTAGTTTGAAATTTAAGTAGCTTACCATAAAAGCATACCAATCTCTATGCTGTGTCATATATTCAAAGAATAAAACATTCAAACTCATCTTACACTGCTTGTTATTCGTATAGGGCTTATATGCTTTAATAAGGTGTTAAAAAATTAAAAATTTGGAAAAAAAAAAAATTTTTTTTTTCGTTTTTTTTTAGGTTTTTTTTTTTTTCACCCAAAAAATTAATATATCACAATAAACAAAAACGCTATTAAGACAAATTTAAAACTTGAATGTATGGTGATTTCAATCAGCGCCATGTAGATTTTATTGCTGATTCTGATAATGAGAGAATTTTACTTCCCGTTGTTGGTGATAACGAAACACTGCAATTTATTTTTGAGAAAATTGTGGTTTTAGGGTCCAACCAAATAAATCACGTAAAAAATCAACAAAATTGTTACTTAGATTTTTTATTAATGAACATACATGAAGACTTCTGTGTTAATGAATCTCTTTCTCCTTTATGGAAAAATGAAGCTTTTTACACTGCTATAGAGTTTTAAATTTTCGTACATAATAACGTTAATCCCAACGATTGAATGAACAAATGCTGAGTGGAAAATACGAGTGTTTAATTTCTACCTTTACAGGAAAACAAGTTGCAAATAAGTATTACTTTTATGATATACTAATAACGATATTATACTGTCATTGAAGATCTCCAAAAGCAGCATGATTCTAATCAAGACCAACATGAAGAGGACAACTAACACATAGGCAAAAGAATGAAGAAACAAAAGAAAAGTCGGTGAGATCGTTCTATTATTTTATTGTTGTGATAAAACAATTATATTACTAAATACGCGCCGGAATTTTGAAAAACTTCTGGAAGTGTGAATGCCTCTCATGTATCCAATTGATATATGACAGTGTTCATGCGGGGCTTATTGTATATGAAGATAACTTCAGAATGTACGTGTATGAACAGGCATTCTTGAAATGGGTTGTTGGATGTACAATAGAGCTATCACCTTCCATATTCAGGGCTAAAAATGTCTGCATCTATAGATAAATACAAATTATAAATATAGATGCAGACAGGTTTCTTCCATAAAAGCACTGCCGGCCAGTGGAATATGGATTGTATACACACAAAAACACACATAATAACGTCAATCCCAACGATTGCTATTACGAGAATACCTTCGACTTTAACAAGGCTAACTATGACAATATTAGACAAAAATTGAATAATGTAAATCGGCAATCAGTTCTTAACAATGAAGAAAATGTTGAATACGCAGTGGAGATTTTTTATAAAATCTTGTTAGAGATCATTCAGGAGGATTTTCCACGCACGAGAAAGCGACGAAATTATAACTCAAAAAATCCAGTCTGGTTCAATCAACAAATCATCAATCTAAAAAATCGGAAAAAGGAAGGCTCATAAAACGTATAGAAAACACAATAATCAAGCTAATTTAGATACATATAAAGACTGGACTCGGAAAAAGTGAGAAACACAAAAGTGATCACCAAAAAATCATTTTTAATCGGATACTTCTACAATTTTCAGGGATTAAATAACTATATATAAGCTATGTTTTGGCATAATTTATTTATTGAATTTCCTCCTCCAAGCTGAATGCTCGTACATTTCTCTTAACACTGCTCATGAGATCTTAGGCGAGGCTTTGTCCATCTTTCTTACACAATTTCTCCCAGTTTTTCTTCAAAGCTTCATCGGTTTTGAATGTTTTTCCGCATTTCTTCAACTTCTTCTTCATTATCGCCCAAAACTTTTCGATCGGACGAAGTTCTGGTTTATTTGGCGGGTTCGCCTCCTTCGGGACCACATTAACGCCCTTCGCTTCATACCAATCCATTACAGGCTTGGCGTATTGGCACGAAGCGAGATCCGGCCAGAACAGCGTGGGATCACGGTGAGAGCGGAGGAAGGGCAGCATGCGCTTCTGCAAGCATTCCTCTCGATAAATCTGCCCGTTTCTGGTGCCGGTTGTAACGAACGGCTTGCTGTACCGTCCGCACTCGCAGATCGCCTGCCACTACAGGTACTTCTTTGCGAATTTGTCCATCTTTCTCTTCGGGAACTTTTCCGGAACCTCCACGCGGGACGTACCGACAAAAAACTCGAGGCCGGGGATTTGTTTGGTGTCCGCCTTGATATATGTCTCGTCGTCCATGACGATACAGCTTCCGCGCACGCAATTTGGCCACCGTGTTTTGCTTGTCAGTCCGGTTTGGCGCCTTCCTGACCTTAAAAACACGTAGCCCAGCCCGCTTCATGGTCTGCTGGACGAACCACTTCGACGAATTGACCTTTTTGGCCACGTCTCGGGTGGAAAGGTTCGGGTTATTCTTAAAGTACTGCCTTATCTTCCGCGCCTTCTCTGGGTATTCCGTTTTCGGTTTTCGGCCGCTTCCAGCGCGCCGCTCGATGATTTTCGTCTCCTGGAACATCTTCACAACGCGGGACACGGTGGAATGGAGGATTCCAAGCCTTTTGCCGATCCATCTGTGCGACTGACCAGGATTATCGATCGCCGCGCCCAAGATTTGCTGGCGTAGCTCTTCTTGTTTCGAATGCATCTTGAAAACCACTTGACAAATCGCAATAAAATTTTGCACACTTTAACATAACACTCTTAACTAGTATTACTCAAAATTTCATTAATTTTTACCCACGCGATAAAAAGTTACATCCAAAACAAAGTGTCGCATTTTTTCCGAGTCCAATCTTTAGTCCTGGAAAAGCTGGAAACAGTATAGATTATTCCAAATATCGAAGATAAAATTTCAATAAAATATATTATTTTATAAGACAAATGTTAAATTTTCTTTATACTGTTCTAGTTACATTTCAAAGATAGTAATTGGAGTGATCGACGCGCACGGTTTGATGATTTCTGAAATGAATGGCTTTTCTTATCATAATATCACTAAACAAAATATTTAAATGTAATTCTATACTGCTTATAGTGCATGCCAGTCTTTTATGAATATAGTAGTTGAAGTTCAGAAGTGCAATTTTAAATTAAATGTTATGCTGAAATACTGAAAAACAAATTGAGCCTTTGATGCTTGTCACGTGCTCCAGGCTCTTCAATGGTTTTGGAATGTAAAGATGATTCCAAAGCGTGCTGAAATTATTAATCAAAAGAGAATGGAAAATAATATGACATTATTTACAGGTATGGGTAAACACAATGATATACAGAATCGCGATCTTTAATCGCACCCTCTCACTTCGCTATTGTCAAAATGATAACATTGCCCAGGTTACGCCAACTAGCGTCTCCATGTTTCAGCTGGCAGTGAGGGTTATTCCGAGAGTCGAAGTGACATTTGTCACTTGGTGAAGTGAGAAAAGTCACTTGCAGTGACGTTAATCTACTGGGCAAATCAAATGGAGAGTCACGTCACTGCTAGTGACTTTTCTCACTTCACCAAGTGATAATTGTCATTTCGACTCTCGGAATAACATCTAACTCCGGAATAAGCTTATTATTGTGCTTGCTACACACTTCTGCGATTGGATACTTTGGAATGGCAAAGAAAGCCCTCAATAAAAAATTGTGGAAATGCTACAATAAACACTAATTTGAGCGTGGGCAAAGCTAGTGAAGGGCGTAGTACTAGAAGAAGAAGGCTGATACTACTGTGTGATGCTTAAGAAAATATTACGATGAGCTATTGCAACACCGTAATTAGATATGTATCTTCTTCATGATCGTTTGATATCAGTCTCTCCGTGGGTTCCCATCATGATATTATTTCAAGAGGCTGAAATCAGTTATCCCAAATCTCATACCGCCAAGAAAACATGCAGCATGGCAGAACATTCAGAGCAACCTCTCCTTCACCTTTTATTTAAGACAAAACTGTTCCAAATAAATTTACACTCAGGTTACAATTCCTGTTGATGTTCTACTCCCTTCGGTTACCATGGGACAAATCCAATCTTGGCAGCAATTTATTATTCCCCGATGGCAGCTACAAGACCTCGAATACCCCCGGGGAAGGCAAATAGGTAATCCTTAAATAGATCACTCGCTTCTTACAGCGCCAGTGGAAAGAAAAAGCTCCGCGTTCGCAATCACAGCTGAAGCAGTGCTCAAAAACGCGAGCACAAACATTCACCTAGTGCAACATGGAACTGGTCTTGCGGGGAACGATGAAGTCTCTGCCTGCGGCGAGCAAGATAAACCGCGTAGCGCTATAAAATATTGGCTCACCTTGCTTCAGTTCATGTAAAATCGATTTATTTTCCATAGCGTATGGGAAAATGCCAGCCAAACCTCAATCGAATCCACCACGATGACGACGTGGCCCCAATTTTTTTTCCCCAGGTACGGGAAAACAAAGGAATCAAATCGTGCAGCACCCTTTCCCACCTAGTAAAAGCTGATAAGGGAGAAAAGGAAATGGTTGCCCGATCAGAAGGTTCTCACACAAAGTCGTCAATTTGAAGAGTACTGGTATTCGTTACCTTTTCTTTTTGAAGAGCTTAAGGTGTTTCAAATCCCAGTGGGCAGCTCTTTTTTTTCCCAGTTAGTGCAGCTGGGAAAAACCATTCAATGATAATCCCGACTGCAGCAGTTGAGGAAAAAAAAAAGATAGATAAGAATGAATCGAACAAACCGAGACTAAAAGTATTGACTGAAAGCTTTCGTGAGCTTGTCGGTAACCGGAGCAATTTCTCGGTTTTTATTCTTATCCTACTCATCTGGTGCTGCTTCGCCGGGTATTGACAGCCCTGTTTGAAGGTAGAAAGGAATTAGCCCATTGAATGGCGTATGTAAGAGGCTGTTTACATTGGTGCTAGTTTAGTCCAAATGGATATACTAGTAAATGATGATACGTATTTTCATCACGCTCACTATTTGCGCAGAACAGTGCTACTAGCTGATCACCAGCTCTTATGTGAACAGGGCATAAAGGAGGAGGATTGATTGTTTATTTTTTATTTATTTTTTCGAAATAGAGGAGAATCTGTGAAACAAGAAAATCGATTAGAGGCGGCAGGTTGGGTGGCTGGATGAAACAGCCAGGATCAATGTAACTACGTACCCTGTCTATGTTGCCGATATATCCTCTTCCTGATATCGGTTTCGGTTTGATGTGTAATGAAAACTCGGCAGATTGTTGCAAAACGAGTGCTCTGCAAGGAACATCAGAATTCAGTGGCGCAGTGCATGTAGTAATTCAATGCCAACAAAGTTTTCAGAGCTGAAGGATTATTCTTTTTACTTTGAACGCCGTCGACGTCTTCTTAAACAAAGGATGATCGATCAAATACCGGGTGCTGTTCTTGGTGTACGGTTTCCTGAATATTCAGTGCGCTTTGTGATAACGTGTTGCAATAGCCGGTGGAAATTTTACGTTCGTTTCGTGTAAGTTTCAGACCAGAAGAATGAAGGATATGTACAGAATTTAATTAGCATTTCAATGCATGTCTAGTGCCTCAATATGATAAATGAAAGTTAACGCAGTAATCCCTCTCTTTTATCTTTCATCTATGCTCAGAATTTTTAACTAAATCGAAACCAGTTTTCTTCAGTCACGACAAGAGGTTGGATGGACTATAGGAAGGTACACAGATAAAAAGAAACATTGAATTTTCTGCGTTATCTAATGCACATAAAATAAATGCTTGATTTGGCCGAAAATATGGTATATTTCATGTACATTTAAGCCAGATAACGCCTGAATCTAGCATATTGTATGAAAGATTGCAAACATTGTTGTATGGCGCATGGAAGATTGCGAACAATTTCGTTGTTTACGCCTCCTTTGGCTTGGAATTAAACGAGGGGTAATTTTACGCGCCTGTTAATATTAATTTTTTTTCTGTGTAACGTTGCAAACTGTAACGTGCAAATCCAAACGTTAGTTGGTAACGTGCGAATCCAAGAAGCAGATAAAAATTACTTTTATCAAATTCTATTTAGATTAGATTGTTTACTGTTCATCTTGTTTTAATTCAGTATGAACAGCTGATACATCATCATAAATAGCTTCTCACAACATATTTGGAAACAACTCAAACTATCCAATATGTCTAATACAACGTACCACCATATGACTCACTTGAGAATATTCAATATAGCATATTTCAGATTTATTAATTTCACTCGGACCGCATTTTCCAGATATGTTTTATTTCAAGCAGAATTGTTTCATAAATATGCATGTAGCCTTGAGAAAAGTTATTAAAATGTTCTGATAACTTATGTACAGCGTACCAGAATGTATTTCACTTGGATCACATATTTCAGATACATTTATAAATAGACATTATATAGCATAGCATTTTCCGACCATACACAATCCTGGGTTGGCTGTTGAAGAGACGACGGAAGCTGCCTTGTGTGTGACAGGCTCTTCATCCATCAATTTCTTTGCACAACACCTGGCCAGGTCCTTATGATCAGCAAGGGATGGGAGGGAAGTGTTGATTAGATGTCTACTTAAGAAGATGCTTAAGATGACACACGCACTCACACTGTAACTTTCGAAGATTCCACTTTAAATACAGTAATTTGGGGAGAAAATTGGTTAAACACTATGAAAATTTTGATTGTAAATGTGAATATTCATGTCAAAAGATTTTTGAATTATATAATATAAGGAGTGTATCGAATATAAGCTATCTACATACATTTGCGTTGTACGCATGTATTTGTGATGGTTTTTTATGCTCTGAACACTGCATGCTGTGCGTTAGACTGTCAGCTTTCTTTTGTTTACTTGTTTGTGCGGTTCAAATTCTGCGTTTTCAAAATGTCGCGTATTGAAAAGGAAGTGAAAATTAAGGTTCTGGACACATGGCTAAGTGAGAAGGGTATTACTATGCGAAAATTGGCGAAGCGGTTTGGAATTCATCATGCGAGTGTTAAAACCATCATTAATAAGTTTGGGGAACACTATTCTTTGGATGAGCTACCAGGAAGAGGCAGAAAACCCGGTTCTTCCAACCCGAAACTGGAGCAGAAAGTGGTATCTCTAATCATGAAGAACAAATCAATGTCAATACGTGATTTGGCCAAAAAAGCAGGAACGAGTGTCGGAATGATCCAGCGTATCAAGAGGTGAAACCACCTGAAGACCTACAGGAAGCAGAAAATCTCGAAACAAAGTGCAGAATAGAAGAAGCGAGCAGCAACAAGGGCCCGGAAATTGTATTCGCGTCTTTTGCAGCGTCCGGATGCATGCGTTTTGATGGACGATGAGACCTATGTAAAGGAGGACTCAAAAACCCTTCCAGGTCCACAATACTTTACTGCCGTCGTTGGGGAGGATGTGAGCGATGCGGACAGGTCGATTCAAGTGGAGAAATTCGGTCGAAAGGTACTGGTATGGCAAGCAATATGTTCCTGTGGTTTGAAGTCAACCATTTTTTACACTACCGGAACTATAAATGCGGAAATCTATCGATCTGAGTGTCTCCAGAAGAGATTGTTGCCTTTATATAAGAAGCATAGTACACCTCCACTGTTTTGGCCGGATTTAGCGTCGGCTCACTATGCCAAAACCACTCTCAATTGGCTTGCGGAAAAGGGTATAGATTTCGTTGAGAAAAATATCAATCCACCAAATTGCCCTCAACTTCGACCCATCGAACGTTACTGGGCAATCGTGAAGAGGGTCTTCAAGAAGACTGGTAAGGCAGCTGGGAACATACAGGAGTTCAAAAAAATTTGGGCTCAAGCGTTCAAAAACGGGGTGGCACCTGTGGGGGGAATTTGGGGGAGAATCTTTGGCCCAAAGTTCGAAAATTGGGGGGGGAAAAACTTTATTTTTCTCCGGTTTTTTTTTTTTTTTTTTTTTCCCTTGTTAAAAAAAAGATTTTTTTTTTTGTGTATAAAAAATATTTTTTTTTAAAATATTTTGAAAAAAAGTTTGTGTGTTTTTTTTTTTTTTTTTCTTTTTAAACGATTCCAAAAACAAGTAAATAAATGTAAAGCTAGAAGACGAGCCCATGCACGAAATTTATCGAATGTGCTTAGATAAACGGGTCACATCTCTTTTGAGCATTGTAGGAGCTAAATAGGGATCATCGAGCTTTAGGTAGTGTACGGAGACTCGGCTACTCGAATATCAATACTTCGACAGAGACAAAGCCCAAACTACTCGAACGCACGAAGATTGCCGAAGTCGCGAAAATCCAGATGATCGCATGTGGCGTGAGGATCGTACGATGCTGACAATGACTACCTAGGAAATTTAGGCGAGGATATATAAACCCACTTCAACCCCATGGCGGGCTCTCTTGATCCTGCGAAGTGAAGATAAACGGAGTGCTTACAGTTCGACCTACTTAAATTTTCTAAGATAGAACAAAAGTTCTAGTGACGCGGTACAGTAAAGTGAGTGCTAAACGTTAAGGAGTGATTTCTCGCATTCGAGTATCGTTGTTCACAATCCAACCGTGCGTAGTGAACGTTATTAAAGTCCAGTGACTGACTTTGGACTCAAACGACACGTGTTGAAGAGCGTAGTGATAGGGCACCAGCCTGAAACCCAAAGTGCTATCAACGCTGAACGAATTCGCAGGTTGTCGAACGGACCGTCCATCACCATTCGGTCCTACCCTCCGTTAATCCAACCAATTCGTCCTAAGTGAGCGGGGTCAACGGAATTTTCAAGGCAGCAAGCTTGGCGGTCGGCCAAGCCCGGGACCGAGATCAGCAAACCACGTGGTGCACCATCGGCAGCGAAGCGACGGTATCTTCAAGACGGTGAGAGCAGTGAGTCAAAACCGAAATTATTGTAAATCTAAATTAAATAAATCAAACGTTAAATTTGAATTTTTTGAGTCGCGAATATCTTTTGCATGCACCAAAGAAACTGATTTTTAGTGGATCTCGTATATAACTTAACACGAAGGTAAGTCTTTTCTAGTAGCGTAACCGGCCCTGAGATTGAGAGGTGAGCTAACCAAAAGAGGCAGTTGCAGCCCACCCCAGACGACCTCCATAACTGTGACCAGACGTTAGGGGAATTTCGGACGGTGCCCTTCTGGTCCGTTAGTTACAACACTTACACTCATACGTTCACATATTCATGGTTTGTAAATAGCATTAGATTGAACAAAGGAAAAAAATTGAACAAAAAAGGGGAGGGGAGGATATAAAAAATAAAAAGTACTTAGCTGAATTTCATTTAATTACGTGTTCGATCCAAAAAGCCCGATCAGGCAACTAGCATCGAGCAATGCCCATAACCTTCAGCTGAAGACTGAAGACATGGGTATCGCACAATTTCTTCATAATCCAACTAGTAGCACAGAATTAAGTCCAGTTGATAATTACGTCAAAACATTGTCGAAAAACTTCACATGCTAGATTTCATAGAAACGATTAATCCATATCGCAGGGCATTGAGCAAGGCACACACAATCGTAGCAAGGACACCGTTGGGGCGCTGCACAAAGTATGATGGTGGTCGATTGGCACTCCCGTAACAATCAATGGAAGCACACTCCGCAGAGCACTCCACGACCGAAATTAAAAAAAAAAAAATCAAAACGGAGCAGAAATGACAAGAAATTTTTTTTCTTCATAAAAAGACATTATATACACTCAGTAGCAAAAAAAAAGCCGAGCAAAATTTTTCTTCGAAAAAATGTCATGTTCAAAAATCCGTATTTCTGTGAAATATTTAGGTAACGTACTCAAAATTTCATCATAGTCTAAAAAAATTAAGAAAATTATGTGGACAAAATTTGAATTGTTTCCATGAAGTGGTTTGCTGGTGTTAAAGTTGACGCACCAACATGAGTATTTCCCTTTTTCACCCGATATTGACCATGCTGAAATATCGATGCAAAAAAAGCCGAGGCGCTTGATGGAAACAGTTCAAATTTTGTCCACATAATTTTCTTCATTTTTTTAGACTACGATGAAATTTTGAGTATGTTACCTAAATTTTTCACAGAAATGCGGATTTTTGAAATTGGTATATCCTAAAACGACTTTTTTCGCATATGTTATAAAAACATAGAATTTATAAATCTTATCAACATGAAATTTCGGTCACATAAAGTCTATACATTGGTTATAATATTGATAATTGACAAAGTAACAGAAGGTTGAACCTGGCATTTTTTGGAAGAAAAATTTAGCTCGGCTTGTTTTTTGCTACTGAGTGTAGTTGCAAACATATTCTAATAATAAAAGAAATAATCAGGCAAATTTCTTCGTTCCTTTTTGAAAGCAAATTGCGTACTCTTCTCTTTACGGGCTTTTTTTTTAGAAATTTTAAATGTAAACAAGATTTTGCATTTTGTTCTTACTATTGTTCTATTTATCTTTACAGGTAACATATACATACGTGCAAGCAAATAGTGTTATTTAAAATAAGGTTAGTAACAATAAAAATGAATTGACGGGACTTTCAAATAGATATATTACGTGATTACTATATTACGTGGTGTTCCATTTTTATAGTGATCTCAGAAGATAAGGTTAATTTTTAAATTCAGTGGAATCAGTTCTCCAGGACTTAACATTCATCATTATTTGAAAACAAATTGGCCTGGAAAATATCGTTCTGCCTGCAAATGCGTATTAGGGGCTATTCACAAACCACGTTGATTTTTCTGGTGGGAGACTGACCAAAGTATACGCTCCACAAAAAATTTCAAAAAAGTGTATGGAGAAAAGTCTACGAGGGGCGAGGCCGACGACGTGTGAACTTTGCGGCCTCCCATGGTTTAGTTGTCCGAAGTACATTCTTTCCCCGCAAAGACATCCACAAATCCACTTGGAGATCATTTGACCAACGAACAGACAATCAAATCGATTATGTTCTGCTGATCGACGGTAAATTCTTCTCCGATATCGTCAACGATCTCACCTACCGCAATACGAGTATTGACTCGGACCAGTACCTAGTTGCAGTATGTATTAGCTCAAAATAAGCAACAGGCTCAACAGTGTACAGTATAAGGAGTGTATCGAAAAGTAGTTATAAACATTCAAAAATTGACATAAAACTAAAGATAATTCGCAAATTTTCAAAGCAATGTATTTTATTAAGCTTAAAATTTTAATATATCACTTAAATCAACAAGTTTATCAGATTGCTGATTTCGGAAATAATATCGTACTTTTTCGTACTTTATACCGTCAATGAAGTTATGCACAGTGGTTTTTGTGCACTTCCTGGACGCTGCCAATCAGGTTTTCTTAAAGTCTGTCGTGGGCCACTGCACCTGCCTTTTTGAGGTTCCACTTGACGGTTGCTCAGTAGCGATAAGGTATGCGCACTGCAAAATCTAGCCATGGTTTTTAGCCACAACTTTTTATTTGTCAATATAAAGATGTCAACAATACTAATAACGCAATCTCATTGTGCGTGTGAACGTTTTGACATACCATTTGCTGTCACAAAAGCATTGTATTGAAAATTGAGTCGAAAGAACAATAAGTGCGTGTAAAAATTTTGCACAAAAGTGTGGAAAATCCGTCTATGTCGCATCATGACAAAGCAAAATCACTCGGAGTCCCTCGTTTAACAGTAAGAAGCGTTTTGAAACGCTTCCGGGATCGATTGACTTTCAATCGGAAACCAGGATCTGGCGGCAAGCGAAATGACAACTTCAAATCCCAGCGGGATGCAGTGCTTCGTCTGATTAAGCAAAACCCGAACCTCTCCATCCGAGATGTGGCTAAAAAGGTTAAAACATCGTATTATTTCGTTCAATCAGTGAAGAAAGCGGCAGGATATAGGTTGTTCAAGGTAAGAAAAACTTCGGAACAGGAACAGGAAACCCGTTCGAAAACAAGAGCGCGTAAGCTGTACGACAAATTGCTGACAAAATTTGACTGCGTGGTTATGGATGATGAAATAAACGTCAAAGCAGACTTCAAGCAGCTTCCTGGTCTTATGTTTTACACCGCATTACAACGTGGCAAAGTTGACGATCATTTCAAGGTCGAAGTTCTCTAAAAAGTACATGGTTTGGCAGGCTATTTGTAGTTGTGGTTTGAAGAGCAAAATTTTCAGAACTGCAGGTACGATTAACCAACAAGTTTACGTCAACGCGTGTCTGCAAAAACGGTTTCTACTATTCATCCAAAAGCACACGAGTTCTGTGTTGTTTTGGCCTTATTTGGCGTCTTGCCATTATGGTAAAGCGGCTCAGGAGTGATACCACTCCTGAAACCACAGGAAACAATGACAACATTCTACCAATTTTTTTCTACCGCAACGGCCGTATCTGCAATTGGGACTCTCTTTCCAACCGATTTAGTGAAGAATTGAGGTCCCGGCAGTGTTTTGGAATCCTCTTTCACGTAAGTTTCGTCGTCCATCGAAACACACTTGGAGGGAATGTCCAAAATACCGTTGTAAAGCTTTCGAATCCTCATTTTGGCATTTCTTTTCTTAATCCGCTGAGTAATCCCGATGCTGATTCTGTATTTTTGTTTGGCTAAATCAGGAGTAGAGTCTGATTGGTTCTCCTGAATATAATCGACCACTTTTTGGTTCACTTTTGGATTCCTGTAACCGGTTATTCGTCCAGTTCTTGGCAGATCTTCCAGGGTGCACAGCTCACCATACTTTTCAATCAATATTTTACACTTGCCGGATGCTCTTTGACGTTTTTGGCAATCTGATTGTACGTTACATCCTTTCCAGTACACCAAGTATGCAGAATTTTCTTTCGTACTTGAAGTTCAATCCACGACATTTTGTAAAAAAATGTGATAATGAAAAGATACGTATCGAAATAAGCTTTTTGACAAATAAATAAAATGTAATACAAATACACGCTTAAAGAATATGCACTAGTTCAAGCTCAATTACGTATGAATTGTTTATTTCTTCTTTACACTCTTTACGTCAAATGGACACAACGATCAAACAGCTACTACAAGAAATCGAAGGTTCCCAGGAATACGTGCAACAGAAGATCAGCCTGGCGCTGCTAATCTTGTAGGAGAGATGTCCGAACCACTATTGGAAGCATTGCAACAGAGGCACTAGGTACTTCTGCATAGAACCGAAAAATTGACTGATATGACGGAAGATTCAAGCAGTTAGTAGAGCAGGTCGGGCGAGAATGCCGCAAAATCGTACGAGAACGAATGTGGAACGGTACAGGCAAAATTCTATTCATCGGAAGAAAACGCGACAAATAGAAGCACGAGACCGCCAAGCAATGGAGGAACTGTACCGTGCTTACGACACAAGGATGCATGGATGCTACTACGGACCAGATTTTTGCACTTCGGCAAATGCTACAGAACTGTCCAAATTTTTGGCTTCGTTGACGATGTTGGTATCGTAGCACGCAACTTTGAAACGATGGCTGAAACGTGCAGCAGATTTAAGGCTGAGGCAAATAGGATTGTTTTTGTCATTAATGCGTCAAATATAAAACTCATGAGATGATGAAATCGAGGCAGCAGACGAGTTCGTGTATCTGGACTCGCTAGTGATCGCCGACAATGACACCAGCATAGAGATAGACAGGCACATTATGGCTGGAAATCGTGCCTACTTTGAAGGGCGCTAGGATCTATCAAAGCACTCCGAACTACAAAATTGACCATCTACGAGACATTAATAAGACCGGTAGTCCTTTACTGCCACGAAACATGGACAATGCTCGTGGAGGACCAACGCGCCCTTGGTATCTTTGAACAGATGGTGTTGCGTACGATTTACTGTGGAGTGGATCGGTCGACTACGGTGGTCTGGGCATGTCGAATGGCAGCCCAGTTAAATCGATTTTTAGTAACGAACCGACGGGCACAAGAAGAAGAGGCGTAGCAAAGTGGATTAATGAAGTAGACCCTAACCTTAACCTGATTGGTAAGGCAAGTAAGAAGTCATTAAGAAGTATGCTCAAAAACTGAAAATTAAAAATGTTTATATTTTTGTTTCTGTATTATCGGGATTTTCAGTCTCGGGCTGGTTCTTCTCCCGTCGTACTGTTACTGAAACAACTGCTTGGGTGTTTTTCGTAACTGGTCCGGGAGTGAGATTTGAATTCGTGACTTTGGCGGGAGAGGTATGGATGTTAACCACTACGTCGGGGTCGCCCCCTAAAATAAAAAATGGTTTCAGGATTGTATGCCAAATGATCGAAGATACAAAAGGTCGAACGACAAATCGTCGAACGACAAAATGTCGAAAAGACCAAACGTCGAATGAACCAATACTCTGAAAAGGATAAAAGCATAAGGTGTGATGAATAGAAGGAACAATAACTATAATGCATTTTGAACTTCCAATGTCAGTGCAACTACGGATAAGGTTCGCAATCCATGCTTATCAATTTTGAATTAAAAATGAAACCTATTAATTCAAAGGTCAGCCTTCAAATGTGAAGTATATTCGACAGTGTTCAACTATTAAATGGTTACAAGGAAGAACGAGCAGTCACTTTTTGTCAAAAAATTTCCCTAGAGATCTGATTTCAATAAGTTTCTCCTCTTCGTTATTCGCGATTTTGTGAATTTGAATTATTTTAACTTTTGATTATTTCGGGGTATTCGACCTTTTTGTTTTGTCGGACTTATTGTACTTTCAACTTTCAGAAACTGTGAAGGTTGGCTCCAATTTCGGATACATACATAAGGACCAGCATTTTGTTGATATGATGTGGAACTCAAATCGTTTTTTAAATATCACAAGGAAGAGGCTGCTCAATAGAGGTATTTTGCTTTCTTATTATGCATAATGGATGTTTATTTTTAGATGGTTCAGATCGAAATATTTATATAAAATAATTGATTTGGTCATAAAACTTCTGGTGAGTTTTCATTTACTAAGATTGAAATGTGTCCAACCAATAACCGTGAAATTACATGACATGATATTGAAGATCGTGTTTTAAACAAAAATAAATATTCGTGATATCTGACCATCGTGATTTGTCGCATTTCACGCCATCTCCAAAACATGTTAGCAGTACCCTCTTAGATTTCAATGGAACTTTCTGGACATGTAGAATTTGTCACAAAAAGCCAAAATGGATCAAGACTGTCTTTTGAAAAAGGCCAACCAAAAATTTCCAGATGAATATAATCTGAAAATGACAAATCCCACAAAAAAGCGTTGTATGGGTGACTATTGAAAAATTAGTCAAATTTTTGAATAAAAATATTGAAAAAGATCTAAATTGATTCCTGCACTAAAAAAATCGGTTTTAAATTTTTTAAGTTGCCCAAAAAAACATCTTATTTTATTTGGATGAAACTTTATCTCGAGATAGTTTTATATGGTCCACACCAACATCATTCATTGAAAGATGGGTACTTTGAAGAAAACAAGTTATTCCAGTGTATTTTTATCTAAAACTAAGCCAGTGAAGGGCACAATAATCTCAGAGTTCAATGCAGCTCAATTTGTAAGGAAATTTTACTGATTACACAACCGCTAGTTGCCTGATACCTGCATAAATTATCAATAATGAATTGGGTATGTATCCATAAAGAATTTGAATTTTCACTTTTAAATGAGTGAGTGGCAACGAACATAATGGTGGATAATACAAACTAAAATTGGCGAGACAAAGCGAAGCACACATAATTTCCACTTAAGAATCGTTTCCTACCTGGAAATCCTTTTATGTATATACATATAAAAATAGCATACATTAAAAAAACTTTAAGACAAATATTATATTCATTTATAAAAAGTAAATAAATGAGTGACATTAAAAACATATTGCGACCATACATTTTATTTCTTGCCCTGACTTCAGAACTAAACAAGAGATTAAAGGAGTAATATCATATTTATTTAAAGATATAAACTCTTTTCAAATGGAATTCTCGATGAATAAAAGTATACTTAGTTGCTAAATTAGACAAAATCTTAAAAAAAAAAAAAGATTAGTTTCAATTGATACTGAGATGATGATTAAAACCTTCACTAGGTTAGTTTTGAAAAAAAAAATTAATTGGGACAAGAACAAAACACTTTTTTTTCTTGAAAGTGCCCAATGTATGCAATGTATGAACGGTTGAGGGAAAATTTAATCCAAATCAAAAACCGTTTGTTTTGAAATTGAAATTTTGAAAATAGGTTTTTTTAGTGAACGACTTAATTTGAATATTTTTTTAATATTTTTATTCAAAAACATGACTAATTTTGTGATTTTTTTTTTGGTTTGTCATTTTTCGATTACATCTACTTGAAAAAAAAAAAAAAAAACCCGGTAAAACCCCCGGTAAGTGGCTTTTTGTAACTCAGTTTACATGTTCAGGGAGTTTCAATTAAATCTGAGAGGATGCTACCAACTCCTAGTATGATTTACCGTGAAAGATGCCATGTTTTGTTCATTGATCGAATGATCTTGTAAATTAATTATTGATCGTACATTTTTGCTGAAGAAAAGAACGAGGAGTGATAAACAGAAGAAAAAAATAATGGTTTTGTCATTTTAGCTTATAATGTCAACATTACACCGAAAGGGTTAGCAATTCATGTAAACAGAAACATAGTGATAAATGAAAAGAACTAACAGTACATAAATAAAGAAAAAAAAAAATAACGGAGTTGAAATATCCAGTTTTTTTAAATCGCAAAGCAAATAATTTTTTTTATAAACAATTTCTAAAATTTACTCTAGTCTAATTTCAGTATTTGTTCTCCCTTTGGTTCATCCAATATTTGTCTATTTGTCCCTTCTAATTATTCGATCCTTTGTCTCTTGAGCCTTTTTCTTCCGTTCCCTCATTCGACCTTTTTCCACCCTTATCATCATTTCACCTTTTGTCCATTCGATCTCTTGACATTTGACATCAGCCTAACAATCTTTCGATATTTTGTCAATTCGACCTTTTGTCCTATAAGGCCTGTACTCGAAAAAAAAATGCACTAGACAAAAGTGTTTGCCAAAAAATTATTTTAAGTTGGATTTTCTTGAAACGGTCAGGGAATGAACTAATACATATGGATTATGTTTCGGCATAATTACTTTATTTTCATAAATTTTTACCCACGGACAAAAAAAAGTTATACAGGATAAAAATTGTGCATTTTTTTCGAGTAAGGCTTATTTTTCTTTTGCCCTATACCTTTCGACCTTTTGTCCTATACCGAGTGGCAAGCACACTTATACTCTATATGCCTAGATAAGTAGTGAAAATTTCCAACCCGAAAGATACAATCTGTCCGCCTCTGGTTTGATAGTACCTTGCCTTTACCAACAAGGTTACCCGAGGCCCTGACTATTCTGGTTGTATTACATAGGTTTAGATTAGCGAGATTGAAAAAATGATTTCAAAACATCTAAAGGGCGAACACGAAATTATTGCGACACCGAAAATGTCATGCCAATTTTCTTATAATGTTTAGAATCAAACCAAAATTTTAGGGTAGTTTTATACATATATTTACTTAAAAATCAAAAGAAAAGTTAATCGATGAAGCCTTGAGTGTAAAATTGAACGCATTTTCGCTTGATGCCCTCCATCAAAGTCTTGACAGTGTCATCCGGTATCAGTTTCTCAGTTTTTTTTTCCATTTTCTTAACATGTCCTTCTCGTCTTTGACTGTCTTCTTGCTCTTCCAAAGTTCCCGCTTCATCATTGCCCAGTACTGCTCCACCGGGCGCAGCTCCGGACAGTTTGGCGGATTCATGTCCTTTGGAACAAAATGGACAGAATTGGCCTCATACCACTCCAGGACACTTCTAGAATAGTGGCATTATGCCAAATCTGGCCAAAATAGCGGAGCTTCGTCGTGCTGCTGCAAGAACGGCAAAAGGCGCTTCTCGAGGCACTCAGATTTGTAGATCTCGCCATTTACTGTGCCCTTTGTCACGAAAGGCTCACTCCTCAGTCCGCAAGAGCAGATGGCCTGCCAAATGAGATATTTGGAGGCGAACTTCGACATTTTCTTCTTCTTAAATTTGCCGTCCCCATAGAACTTGCTCTTGCCGGTGAAAAACTCCAACCCCGGAATTTGCTTAAAATCGGCTTTTATATACGTTTCGTCGTCCATCACACAGCAGCCATATTTTGTCAGCATCTTCTCGTAGAGCTTCCGTGCCCGAGTTTTAGCCGTCGATTGTTGCCGCTCATCGCGGTTTGGGAAGTTCTGTACCTTGTATGTATGTAGTCCAGCTCTCTTCTTTGCATTTTGGACGTAGCTCTGCGACATGCCGATCTTTTTAGCCAAATCACGGCTTGAGACGTTGGGATTTACTTTAATCATCCGCTTCAGCTCCTTTGCCGTGGTCCAACGTCAACCGCTCCTGGAACCGCTTTAATACTCTGGAAACGGTTGAATGGTGAATGTTCAACATTTTTCCCAACTGCCGGTGCGACAGGTCAGGAAATTCCAGGTGTTTGGAAAGAATTTGTTCTCTCGACTCGCGTTGGTTCACCTCCATTTTCTTTGAATCGAAAAACACGACTTCGAGTTTGACAGCATGTAAACAATACACATCAATGAGAAAGTGTGCAAAATTTGGTTGATTTTTACCCAATGGTAAAAAAGCTATGCCCTGTTGAATGTGTCGCAATAATTTCGTGTTCGCCCTTTAACAGCTCTGAACTCTGCAAAATTCTCAATAATTTGTTTTCATAAGTTGGAAAGAATCTCGCTGATAAAATACCAACAAATAACTTCAAACGTCTGTTTTTGTGAGAATCGTAAATGTGATGAAGTGACCTAAATTGTAACGAGCTCAACGCTAAAAAATGTAGTAGTTGTGATAATTTTCCAGCATGTGTCATAAAAAGTAGTTTGACCAAATTTTCTAACATTTTGGCTCACCTTTTCAATTAAAATCTAGAACATGGTACATATCCTGATTGCCTCAAAATAGCAAAGGTTACTCCTTTTTTCAAATCCGGGGATTCATCCGATCCATGCAATTTTCGACCAATATCTAGTCGATCTATTTTCAGCAAAATTTCTGAAAATCTGTTGGTGAATAGATTGGTAAACTTTCCGAATGAACATAATGTTCTTCACAGAAAAAAATAATTAGTTTTAATAGACGCGTAAAATTTCCATTTGTTCACTTGTAAGCCAAAGCAAACGTTTACAATGAAATTGCTTGCAATCTTCCATACAAAAGACTAGATTTAGGCGTTATCTGGCTTAAATTGAAAAAAAAAAACACCCCGTGAACTTCTACCAAATCTAAAATTCCATTAACGTGCATCAGATAACGCAGAAAATTACAAGTTTTTTTTTCCAGACTGTGTAGTAGAAAGCACCATTTTGTTAAAACTGTAGAACCGAGTATTAAAAAAAATGCTATTTTGAACATTATTACCAAATGATTATATTTTATTTAATACTGTGTCTGTGAAAATAATGCAATGAGCACAAGTTTGCACTAAAAAAAAATAATGAATATTAACAGGCGCGTAAAATTTTCCCTCGTTTAAATGGAAGCCAATATTAGCGTTAACAACGTAATCGTTTGCAATCTTTCATACAATATTCCTGATTATAGCAATATCTGGCTAAAATGTACATGAAAGATCCCAATTATTTATGCCAAATCTGGCATTCTCCTTATGCATTAGATAACGCAGAAAATTAAATGTTTCTTTAAAACTTTTTTGATAGGTACTCATATACTATCAATATTCTACGGATTTATCAATAATCTCAAATTTATAGTAATTAAAATTTAAATATTGCATCACTTTATGTAGACACTCTTCAATAATTTCTTCATCTTCTTTTTAATCAAACAGACTAAGTTTCAAAGCAAACTTATTTATCCGCCGAGTCTAACCTTGCCAGGACCCGTAACGCTGGTAGATCACCTTTTCGTGGTGCGTTACGGGGTATCAGACCGAACCCTAGTCTGAATTAATTCAAACTAGGGAACATATTTGTTTTTGTAGTCATAGGAACATATCCTAGTCCTTATTACATTTTATGTCTTGTGAAAAATGACAATACTCGGATTGAGCCACCGAGGATGAGCTTGGACTAAGAAAACATGGTTTGTATTCATTTATGTGAATTCTCATTTTCTACTTGATGTTTTAAAGTTTGAATTGGTTATGACTAGGGTTCTGATGCATGGTCAGTATTGGAGTCATTGTTTCTTTTCTTTGCAATGAAGCCGGGTTTGACTGATAAAGGGACGCGCCTTTGAAGAGTGCTCTTACTCCTCAAAGGGTTTAAACAGCGGAAACTTTCAAATAAAACTCGAATCGTTGTCAACAAAACAAACAATGACAACTGTAACAACACCGAATACTTCATAAATTTTCAATAGTGAAGAAGTAACTCGACATGCACTAAACAAAAGATACGGGATATACTACAATAGATCAAATTACTGGTCGCAGTGGTTTATGTCCCGAACAGAGGAAAAAAAAACCTTGCCAGTTCGTGTCACGTGTTATGCTGTTTAAAACCAGGAAACAGATTAGGCTCAGCTTTGACGATAATTTTATCGGGATAAAAATAGATAATTAGACAACATTTAACTCACAAACGCTTCTCTAAGCAGTCGAATGTCGATTCGAATTCTGATATCAGAAAATTAGCATATTTCTTCTGTAGAATTTCTGAATGGTAAGTCCATTTGCCAATCGTCACGGATTTGCTGGATACCAGTCATTACAGATTAAACGCCCACTCCCAAAAGATATAACCCTCAAATTTAAATATATTATAAGGCATCACCCATCGCCTCTCTCTATTAATACCTTCGAAGCAGCACAGCTATTTAAACAATGCAGCTAAATAGCTGGATAGCGTGAAATAATCATGGACAAGAGCCTTACACGAATCCCTCCACCGCAAATCACTAAACATAAAAAGCCAAATCCAACGGCAAACATACGCTTCCGTTAAGCTGCTCCGTTCCATTTACATGCCATGCTGCCACTAAGCTCGACATCCCATTTAGTTTCGGATAACGATTGCTGCCAAGTGAAACTTCAATTACCGGAAACGGAAAAGTTTTTGCCACGGAAAATCACAATCCCTGTCATCCCACATTATTGACAAAATCTTTCGCCCGTGTAAATCCCTTCCAGATAAACAGAGCATTCCGGCAGCAGCTGCCGGCCGAAATTAGCTAATTAGATGCGGGAATCTGTCTCTGCTTCCTTACCCCATCATGGAATCTTCTCCACATGGTTTCTGCGCCCGTTTCTCTCCACAAGTTAGTATTGAGTAGGGCCAGGGCTATGTTTAGTAGGAAGGTAGTGCAGCTTTTCCCGATTGAAATAAATTTACATCACTTACCAAAGTCAATAGAAAACTCCTCCGTTGTTGGAGCGAAAGCGAGCTCGTTAGCGGCAGAGATGGTTTTCCTTCCCTCCGTCAGCGTCGCATCCTTTTTCGGGTGGTTTCCGGCTTCCACATCGTCGCTGCTGTTCCCTTGTCTAATCTGACCTATTATCGGACGATTTTGGCAAAGCTCCTTCTTCGACTGGAGCAGGCAACTTTCACGCCGCTCAAATTTATCACCATAATCCCTGGGGTATTTTTCTAATACGACATCGTTCTTGTCGCCGTCCTTGTCCTTCTTGCCTTTGCTCGAAGAAGACCTCCCTCTGTCAGCATCTAATACTTGCCATCCTAAGCGTGGCTGCTGCTGTCCCATGTCCGTTTCCTGTCGTCGTTGCTGCTGCCACCGACGACGACTGGCGCAATCATTATTAGTCTTGCTGGAACCAATACCACCGACGTCGTCATCATCGTCAGCAGCAGTTGTAGCTGTAGGCCCATCGGTAAGTGGGAATCTTTTTTTAGCCGCTGGGTCGGTGACAGCGTAGGTCTGATTGCCTCCTCCGTTGTTGCCATGGTCGCTCGTCGTCGTCGTCTGAGGGCCTCTCCTGTTCCGGCAGTGATAACTCACAATCGGAATCAATCAAAATTGTGCGCCTGGCTGGGCTGATGAGAGATGGAAGAAAAAATGTTGGAAAAGGTATAGAAAAGCATCTTGGTCAGTAATTGTGCGGAAATCATCAATAGGGCTTGAGTGAATTTTGGAACTTTTGTGCCGAATTCAAACATCAAGTGCCATCGAAAGGTGCAAGGTGGCAAAATGGCAATTGTTCGATTTGGTATGAGAACTTTGTGGGGATGATTGTTGTGTATTATTTTTAAATATTGACGATATTTATTTCGTAATATTGAAAGAAACGGTAAAGAAAAAGAAAAAAGAATAGACGTCAGTTAGATTCATAAAAAAAAATTGTATTGCAAAGAAGAAGAATATGGCGAGTGAGCCACGCGGTGTTCAAGAACATAGGAGAGGGTTGACGAGGGAACCCTCCATGCAATGAAGATAACTTAACAGCGACAAAGCCGTTTCCTTTTCGTGGAATTCGCCTGCTGGCAAATTATGCTATTTGATTATTAGGAGAAATCAAAATCACAACAGAGACAATTTGAACGTTCATTGAAAATATGTCAACACAATTTATGGCAGACCGCATTTTTTAATTTGACGCATCGTTAATAGCAAAATAAATTGCACGCGCTGAAAATTGTATCGTAACTAAGATAATAGTCCAGCTTCAATTGATATTTGTAGTTGTTAGCACATACATTTCCGCCTGAACGCTTGAAATTTACATGACTTCAACACAATTCAGCACCTCTGCGCAGCTTGTTATATCAGAATTTAAAAAATACCGCCGCCATATTGTGTACGCGCAAGTTTTGTACGCAGAGTGCAAAAACTGTAAATGGGCTTCACACATGTTAAAAGAATCGTGTGTGACTGTGATTATTCAGTGATAAATTGAAGGTTTTTAATAATTTTACCAGAATGCTCTGAGATATTTATATCATGAATCCGTTTAAGAAATGCCAACATATATCTTATCGGTTTGCAAACACCTTAAGCAAATTATTTTTATCAGGTTGCTGAGAACGCACTTGAGCAACATCGGGAACGCTAAATCTGAAGTTACAGTCAACAATTTGAAGTAACGGGCATGCAAGAAACAGTGGAAGCATCAGCATTTTCAAGAAAGTCAGTAAATAGAAAACAATTAAATAAGGTCTTTTTTTTACACAGTTTTTTTGCCCGGTTTGTTTTCAGCGATAACTCCAGAACGGAACAACTTATCGACCTAATTCGAACAACATTTTACGTTTTGGGCAATAAGTAATCATATTGCAGTTTTTCAAAAAAATCACAATTTTTGTTGCAAATACCCAAAATTTTATTAAAAAAAACTATTTTGGCCATTGCATGGTAACACATGGAAACAAAATCGAAGCAAATTAAAATGTTTATGCTTGTGAATTGATCAACTCTATTTAGTCTTCTTTTACGCGGTTTCATAGTAAACACGTATTCCCCGTGTAAATAAAAACCTTAGTGTATTGCTTTTGATTTGAAAAAAAAAAAATCCTAACCTTAAGATAAGAGAACGTCAGATTAGAACAGATTTAAATTTACAGGTCCATAATATCGGAGACATGTAAATTTACAGCATACGATTTTCAGTGATGTAAATTTTATTTCATACAGATATTTCTATTTAATTTAATAGAGGTCAATTTGTTACTTTCAACTCGCCATAATTTTACATGTTTTATTTGAACTGTGCAAGTTGCAAAAAAGCAAAGATGTTATTTATTTAACGAGACGCAACTGGGAAAGAGTCTTTCTGATAATCCGGCTGATACCTACACACTATCAAAATGTCATGTAAATTTCTGTCCTCTGAGACCGACACATGCAAGCGTTATTTAGCATATAAAAATGAGTTGAAAGAGATGAGAAAATAAATTCGATCAAAAATATCTTTCGTCGAATTGAATATGTGTCAGTTTCAGGAGACATCATTTAACACGATATCTTTCTTAACGTTCCCCGACTTTTCACAAACATGAATTACGTCTCGTGTAAAATTCATAATTTCTAAGTGCGTATATTGTTATTTGTTTTGGCAGCTTGCCTGTTCTCTTTTATTTCGAATGAAATTTGCTTTTTTGACTCAAAAAGTAAGTCACATAATTTTTTGATGATAAAGGGTGAACACGAAATTATTGCAACACAGTTAATTTGCTATAAAATCTCATATATTTATCGAATGGAAACCAAATTTGCAAGGCAGTTTAATACATGTATTAAGCTTAGTTTATATACATTGGATCAACTATTGGAGGTTGTTTTGCAAAATTGTTGACACTCTCGCTTCACGCCATCGATAAGAGCTTTTGCAGCTGGATACATCTATTTTTTTTTTCATTTTTTATCCACTTCCTCCGCATGTCATTTGCATCCTTTACTTTCTTCGTGGTCTTTCTGAGTTCCCGCTTAATCATGGTCCAATAAGTTTCGATTGGACGTAGTTCAGGGCCGTTTAGTGGATTCATGTCTTTGGTGACAAAATGATCCGAATTAGTCTCAAAGTGCCTGTTGTGACGAACATTTCTCTTGCTTTCCACAGATGCACATCCACAGAATAGCCTGCCAAATAAAGTATTTCAATTTTTTTTTCTTTTTGAAACGATCATCCACATTGAATTTATCTTTTCCGTGTATAACTCCTGTCCTGGAATTTGTTTTAGGTCAGTTTCGACGTACAGTGACGGACAATACAACAAGAAAGCCCGATTTTCATGCAAAATGGTCATGTTTGGAGGCTTGTCTTACACTTTCCCGTGAAGTTATCGATCTGCAATTTTGGCAATAGCCTAGAAATAATTTGAATTTTTATTTTTTATTAATTCATAATTTTTCATTCACCACTTCAGAAACTACAGACACCACCTACGACAAAACAATAAGACCTCCTTTTGATATCCATAGTTTAGGCCATGTCGATGAGTGTGAATTACAATCTATAGTACCCGTGCATTAATAATCAAAATTCAGATCCTCAAAAGTGGTCTTATTGTTTTGTCGAATGCGGAGTCTGTGACTTTGAAAGTGGTGAACGAAAAATGATGGATTTAAGGCAGATAAGAATTTAGGCTACTTCTAGACCAAAATTTCAGCTCAATTGGTGCTCGAGAAAATGAAACGCAAGCCCCCTAACATGACCATTTTGTTTGAAAATCAGGCTTTGGTCTTATTCTATTGTCCGTCACTGTAGGTCAAACTGTTATTTCAGATTTTTTTTTATAACAGACGCCTGCTGTCCAACTTGCATCGCTCGTCGGATCTAACTACAAAAAAACATCCTCTATTTGCATGATACCGGGCATATGCTTGAATCAGCCGTTTGTTATTTAGGAGACGCTACCCGAGCAGAAGCGAATAACTTGATAACTGGCCTTGGTATTTATGAGCTCAGATTAAGAGGTAAAATACCTGAGGATAATACCATCAAATTGTTCCCACAATGTCATGCGAATACCGAATTGAGGTAAGACAATACCAAAATAATACCTCTAAGGTGACCAGATACTTACCCAGGTATCCGGAATATCAAGTTTAGTTATTCTAGATACATTTTGCTTGCATTTCTTAGGTATTTTGCTTAGGTATTTTACCTCTTAATCTGAGCTCTTTAATACCAAGGCCAGTTATCAAGATCAAAATTAGGTATTCATATGCTTTTCTGTTCTGCTCGGGTATCGTAACACTTCGGGTATCGAAAACGATTCCTGCCACCTTAGATCGTCAATCCTCAAAACGGCTCCGCAAAACCATATTATTCCAACGTGATCCATCTTAGGCTGCAAACTTTTACCCAGATAAGAACGGTCATCAGACTGATGTAAATTTAGAAATGTTTGCTTTCCTATGTCTAAACGATTTCAATTAAGATCTTTATGAGCCTTCCAAAATTTGAACTCATTCAATTTGAAACTGACTGTGCACAAACAACTTGAAATTTGTAAGGCAATTAGTATGGTAAACAACATATTTGCATTTGCATCGCTCTAAAAAAAACCCACTTAATCAATCTTTCATTTTTTTTTTCATTTTTTTTTTCATTTTGCAGCGTTTGGTGGGGCAATGAGAGCGCAAGTCAATCCAAAGCCGAGGGTTAGGGAGGGGTAATGGCGAACTGGTCTATGCGGACTATTTGAACGCCATGGGCGGTGATAAGGATTAGGTTGGGGTAAGGGGTTTGTAGTGTTTTTTGGATTGAGATGGCCGCGTTGCTACAAAATGATCTGAAATGTTTAATTTGTTTGTGATTTGAAACTAGTAGTGACTGTAATATAACTTTTTCATCTTAAGTAAGATGAATGTTTTTGATTGTTTCACAGTTTTGATTTCGCATATACTTATCTTTGTGTGCTGTCTTTGATTTTTTCGAGGATGCTTCACATGT
Organism: Aedes koreicus; assembly: GCA_024533555.2. NCBI lineage: Eukaryota > Metazoa > Arthropoda > Insecta > Diptera > Culicidae > Aedes > Aedes koreicus. Next base: position 81,226 of record JAHHFK020000185.1, read on the forward strand.
ACTTTTTCTTGAAATAGATATGATCACTTCCTTGTCAAAACCACATGTAGCCTAGCGCTAAGTAGGTCCTTCGCACTTCAATCAATCCATTTCACAGCCGTTCTCGATCATGAAATCAATAAGAAAATAAGAGCGAAGAGGGTGTTAGTGGTTCATAGTATGCAGGGCGTAGGTGAGAGATTATTGGTGATATTTTCACGACGATATTTTCGTTTCTCTGACTAAGAATTCCGAATTCCTAACCTAACAAAATTTGAACATCATGAACCAGAAGTAATAATGTTTGAATCAAAAAGGATTTAAAAAAAATACTGGATTAAATTTAGACAACAACATTTTAAATTCTAGCCTAGCTTTGGATCTAGTAACCATCCCCATCCCAAACTTAACAATATTTCAAATCACTGACTAACTAATCTGACACTTGGAAAAGAACAGTTCTATTTCCTATCTAGTTTCTTTTTTTCTATTTATTTATTATCTGGTATGGAGGACACATGCTATAAAATGCATGGAAAGGTAACGATAAAATAAGAAGAAAGACTAGCAACCCCCATCCAACCCCAACCACCTCCATCGCCCGTCCCGACAGGCACGCGCATCCCGTCCACAATGCGCAGACCCCCCCAGTGCCATGCACTAATACTCGAGAGTCGATATTAGTACACGAGACTGAAGAAGTCCGCACACCGTAGACGAAACACGCGTATCCGTCAAGACAAGCAACAATTCCACTAAAAAGCTCACACTTTCCAGGATTCATACATGGAAAGGTTCATTCTATTGTTCCAATGGTGTTCCCTAAGCGGGCCCTCCGCGTCCTATCTCTAATATACATGCTTGTCGTTGTCAGTCTCAAGTAACACTTTTCTATGACTATGTGCTTCATTTCGAACAGTCAGATAATTACCCTGATCAAAACATTCACCCCTTTCGAAAATGTTGCAATTACATTTAGTTATTATACCATGAGCAAACAGGTATTTCGGTTATTCATTCCATAAAAAAAATGGATGAGTAACAACATAAGTTGTCAATAAAAAGAAAAGTGTACTTTTAGTCGTTTCCCTTAGATTGATAGTAAGAAGTCTAAGAGTGAATTGCTCGCTAGTATCACACCTGATGTTAGTGGCTTTATAAAAAACGTTCTACGACGTGGCAGTGAAATAAATGTGCAGAATATGTGATACTTTCACTACTGGTCAAATTCTTGGTCTCACATGCATGTTTATAGCATGAGATAAGCCCTCTCACCGTCGACAAGGTGACAAATTTGACCTACGAGAGGGTCTTTACTTTAAACACTTATTCTTGAGCAGAAATTGAAATGGAATCGAAATTACACTGAAATGGAACCGAAACGGAATCGAAATTGAATTGAAATGGATGCAAAACGGATTCGAAACGGAACCGGAATAGAACCGAAATGGAATTGTAATGGAATTGAAATGGAATCGAAACGAAACCAAAGCGGACCCGAAATAGAACCGAAATGGAGACGAAACGAAATCGAAACGAAACCGATATGGAGCTGAACCAGAAGTGAAATGGAACTACTGTGATTAACACCCCTCTTCTATAGTAAGTCAAACACTAGACCCTCGCTGAGCGGACCCTCCGCACTGTTGCTAAAATAAACTACTTGGAAAGGTTAAATCTACTACTCGTGTTTCCTAAGCGGGCCCTCCGCGTCCTATCTCTAATAAACATGCTTGTCATCGTCAGTATAAAGTAACACTTTTCTGTGGCTTTGTGCTTCATTTCGAACAGTCAGATATTTACCATGATCAAAACATTCACCCTTTTCGAAAATTTTGCAATTACTTTCACTTACTACACCATGGGTAAACCAGGTATTTTGGTTATTCATTCCATGAAATAAATGGATAAACAACAACATAAGTTGCCACGAAAATGAAAAGTGTACTTTAAGTCGTTTCCCTTTGATTGAAAGTAAAAAGTCTAAGAGTGAATTGCGGCCAGTATCACACCTGATGTTAGTGCCTTTATATAAACGTTCTACGACGTGACAGTGAAATAAATGTGCAGAATATGTGATACTTTCACTACTGGTCAAATTCTTGGTCTCACATGCATGTTTATAGCATGAGATAAGCCCTCTCACCATCGACAAGGTGACAAATTTGACCCGCGAGAGGAAAAAAAAAACCCACTTAATCAATCTGCGTTCAAAGCATTCAGCTTTACAAATAGATCATTTCTTAACAAACACTTTGCAGAACATCACCTTTCAAATAAATGTAAGGCATGAAAGCTGTTATCTTGTACCTAAGCTCAATCAACTGCTCAGCAGGCAATTTCCAGCACTAGTAGGGCACAACAAATCAAGGCAAAATTGTAGTGAAACCTGAATAGTCACGCAGTTAGGGATCAATTGCTTAATTTTTATGGATCAAAAATTCAAAAATCAGTGCCCCAAACTCAAAAATGCAGGCATAATTTATGGATCATACCTACCTAGGGTATGTGTCCCTTGACTCAGCCTAATATGCAACAATCGATTACATTTTTTACTATAACTCGTAAAGTATTTGAGCTGGAAGCGATATTTAACTAGTTATACACTTGCTTAGATATGTTCAATATGCCATTTGGTAGAATGTATCACGAAAAGTTACACAACTCATTTTATAAAGTCAGAAACTTGCGAGGGATATGGATGTAATGTCGGTCTATAAGCAAGTTCGTCCCATTCGACAGATTTGTTATTAAATGTTGTCTTCGTACGTTTTTTTTATGATTTTCTGATTCAATGCGTTTCCAGCTGTATTAGCTATACCCAACAAACAATTTCATAAATCAACCTATACTAAAACTGCTAAGATACACTTAAATGAGTTATTTGATAATCAAAACATTATAATTCACTCTACACAGATTTTGTTCCTTTAGTTTGTGTTAAGATGACCCATATGGAAAACTTTCAATCGAAACTCAGACCTTTTTATTGTAAATTTTACCAATAACAACATTTTTACTACGCTTTCCATACAAGAGGCCATAGTTGGGAACGTGGAAAAAAATATCTTCCTAACATTGGGTCTATGGTTTTCCTGTTAAATCATTGTTATTTTACCTGTGTGACCTGTTAGTTTATAACGTGTGACTATTTTCTGTACATCTTGGCTGTATTATTCGGTTTATAGGTTCAATTTCTGCAAATTAAGATCATTCGAAGATCGTGTAGATAATCTGTTCAGCTTAACCAGTAAAGTCATATTGTCTTAAAAGTTGAAGAAATCGAAAATAACGCGGAAGTGAGCAACTATTAATTGATAAATTATGTCTCAACTGCTTTGAAATAAATCGGTCATCCTGATAGGAACATAATTTTGTTGATTATCGGCGAATTAATGACATTTTTGGTACATAGGCCGAATGAAGGAGCTAGGCTGATATTACATCCCGTTACCCTATATGTTTTAGTGCATAAAGTTGATATACACTCAGTATATACAATTTTGCTTCCATAAACGGGCATATTCAACCTTCTATAACTTTTTTCAATTATCAATATTTTTGGCTGAATTTTTGACAAAACTATAACTAGTGTATTGACCTCATGTGACCAAAATTTCATGTTGATAAGATTTATAAATTTGATGTTTTGATAACATATGTCAAAAAAGTCGTTTTTGGACATACCAATTTCAAAAATACGTACTTCTGTGAAAAATTTAGGTAGCATAAAAAAAATTTCAGCACAGCCTAAAAAAGTATAGGAAACTAAATTTGAACATCATTTTAGGGCTCATAGTTAATTTATGTATGGAACATTTACAATAATTTATGGATCACTCATTTCATTTTCATTTTCATTTTGCAGCATTTGGTGGAGCAATAAGAGCCCAAGTCAGTCCAAAGCCGAAGATAGGGAGGGATAATGACGAACTAGTCAATTCAGGTAGGGCGTTTTGGACCGGTTTAAAATACTGCAAAAGGAAATCATTTAATGAGGGGGTTAATTTACAATTACGCATTACAATGATATTTTTTTTTACCCACCTATGACAAACCCCAGTGAAACGATAATCTGAGTCCCTAAACGGGCCCTCCGCATCCCACAAAACCACAATACTTATGACCACGGTCTAGAAGTCCACTGCATAGGAAATTCTATGACACAGTTCAAACTTCCACCCCAAATTGAATATTAAACGTTTTCAAAATTGAATATATCTATGATTAAATTTTTAGTAATTTGCGGCCCAACCCGCCGAGATATCACACTCAACTTTAGTGCCTGTATACATGCGTGCTACGCCGCGGCTATTAAATAGATAGAGGAGCGAGTGTGATATTATCACTACTTTGTGTGGCTGGAGCTTTGGCTCTCCCATGAATGGTTCATTAGAGTAGATGGTCATACAATGAAATGACCTAGCGACATCTATCATAAATAAACTATCTCCAATGCATCATTAACATGAGATTGGGCCCTCCCACCAGCGTCCAGGTACAAAATCCAGCCATGGAGAGGGATTTACAATAATCTATGGATCACGTGCATATATTTAACTGCGCAAAGGTAATTTTCTGAGGATCAATATTGCAAGTTTAAGGAACGCCATTGAATCATTTATGGATCACTTGTAACATGTTTATGGGTAATCCGTGCAATTTTATCGATTATTCCATTGATATATAACGGTAAATTTTTGACTTTTTATTGCTAAATTTTATATAAATAATGGATTACATGGATCCATTTTAAATACCATTTACATTTTTTTTATGGATATCGGCAAGAGTTTTATGGGTCATGATTGCGTTTTTAATAGAACGATTTTAATTTTTTAAGGATCGTTAGTTTTTATATGCAAAAGTATGTTTGCAGTACATACTAAAGATTTAGAGCCCTTCTGGCTAATTGACATGACAAATCAAATGTAAGTTAAAACAAAAAAAAAATAAAGACACATTTTAGTAGTAGTGACATACATCATTTACACATAGTATTTAGTTTTCGTGAATATTTTTTAAATTTCATCGATACTTCAATCATATAAGACAGAAACAAACGTTAACGGTAATTAGAGCTGCTTTTCTATATCTTTCAAATAGAGTTAGTTTTTTGGAACGTTTCAAATCTGCCACTTTTTTTCAGAATCTGTTAACATAATATAACATCTTTCAATAAATCGATTTGAAATTTAATGTCATTCGTTTTTTTTAATGATCTACAATCAAGGTAATAAATCGTGCTAGCAAAACTTCCTCAACCATTAACTCACCCAAGCCGAATGGACGCTATCGATGAAAGAGATCCCATCAAAGAAGGCTGCAACGGTGGTGGCGATTTGAAGTGTGTTCCAGTTTTTCCTGCGTTGCGATTGCCACAGGCGACAACAGCAGAAGCCTTACAATGAACATTCATCTCGTGATCATCCTGCTTGTGTCGGAATGCAGCCTCAGTGCCACTTTCTTGGCAGCTTCCACCATCGAGTGCCTTTGTTGTCGCGCCCATACTCGATGGAGGTGGTGGATGTGATGGCTTCAAGTCGTTAGCATCATTACCGCCATCACTTTCTTTTTCAGCGATATTTTTAAAGCCATAATGATGCTTTTGCTTCCTGAGTTTTTCCACCACCGCACTACATGCATCAGGTTTTTCCTTTATGATGCTAGTAGTGGTGTTGGTGGTGGTATCGGCATTTGGCGATTGCTGCTGCCAATCGTGGCGACGGTGGTGGCTGGAAAAAGGCTGCTGATTGCTATTGCTGCTGCTGGTGCTGCTATTGCAGCAGTCATCGGAAGCGGAGGTAGAAGGGTTGCTACCGGAATACTGCCGATAATTGCGATGGTGATTATCGATGATGGTGATGATGGGGTTTGATGCTTTGTTGTTGTTGTTGGAACAAGTGGTACTTGTACGGGTGCCATTAGAGGGGCTGTGGGTTCGATCCACTAGAAGGTCTATTTGTTGGTGAGCGAGGTTTTCGATTACGTTGAAGTCACTTTTCAGGTTGTTCATGGTCGATGCTTGCGTACTTAGCAGAAACTGTGTTTTTGGTAGAGAGAAAATGGGATTTAATTAGAATTACAAACTGTAATGTTCAATTTAAATCACAAGTATTGAATGAAGCTGATAAAGTAAAGTAGAAAAAATGGGGATGTTGAATTGTCATCAAATTAAATAACCCAGTACGAATACCCGCCTCAAGGGAACCGGGATGGCAATGCATAGCACACATTTTAATCCTTTTGAATGTAGGTGACGTTCCGCAGCAAAAGAAAAACCATAGCAAGTGTCTGTGTGACAATGTGGCAAAAACTTTTCTCCACCCACTCATAGCTCCCAAAACTTACGTTCAACCGTTCGTTCTCGAGGGTTGCGTAGAGAAGACGCCTTTCCGCTTCGTTCCGGGTGTGCTCGAGACGCTGGCAGCGACTGGTGGCTTCCTGCAGCTTCCGATTCAGATCTGTGATAAGCCCGTCTTCGAGCGTTTGTTTGTCACTTATCATCGTCTGCAATCGCTTAATTTCCCCTTCCAGCCGCTGTTGAAGCGGATCAGTAACCATCGTCTGATGGCAGGCTTCCTGCAGAGGTTGAGGTTGGGGTGGTTGCTCAGTCGAAGCCTTTGACTCCTTGGTGTTGAGCTGGGTCAGCAACTGGGTCTGAAAGAGAGGGAAGATGGCCGATGTTAGCTTTTTCGGCAAGTCACGTCGAGATAAAAAGGGTCAAAGTTTCGCTTAGGTCTGTTCACGGTTTGGCGTTTTTTGTTTTGTTAAACGAATTTGGGCAAGCTTTAGGCGATGATATGGCTGTTTCGGCCACACGAGAAAAGTAAAAGCAATAATTTAAAATTTATTGCTTAATCAGTTTAGGTGTTTAAGCTGCCATGTTTTTTTATGCCCACGGCATACTCATGCTTGATTTAATACCATAGAAAAAAACCATCTTATATATCTCAGACCGAGTTTAGTTTCATTTTAATTACTCGATAACACGCCTCACCTTAATAGCAGCACAACTGGTATTTAAACCACGGCTGGCGACCACAGTCCCTTATCTTCCCCGATTATCCAAAGAAGGATCATTACAGAAATGTCAGAGCACGTGTACACCGTCCTCGTTCCAACTAGCATGACCTCAAACAAACACAATTATCAGAATACATACAACCGCACCGCGCCCCGTGTGCCTTCTGGTCCATCTTGGAAGGAATGCCCCGCAACCACGGTCTTTTCAGCACGGATGGAATCCAATATAGCGACGTCGTAGTCGGCCATCCGTCAGTCACGCAGCATCGTTTCAACACCATTTCGTGTGCAAATATCCGCGCGTCTTGTGTGGGTGCAAATCATCTTGTCTTCAGAGTTTCTACCAGCAACAGACCATTTCTGCGACGTCCTAGGTTTACTCTGCGGTGGCAAGGGTAAGCAACCGACATTAAACTAAAGAGATGGGTTGTATCCCGGAAAAGGTATTTGCTCTATTTCCAGCTGGTAGAGCAGCTTGAGAATGTTTGTCAAATGTTTCGAAATTAATTCAACGTTGATTTGAGGGTTTTTAGAGCTAATGGTTGCAGTGGCTGTCAGAATTAAAACATCGAAGTTTGTATAATTCTTCTGTAACAATCGTAATAAAAAAAAATCAAAAAATTAAAAAACCAAATTAAAATAATTTGTTTGGTTTCAATTGGAAAGATTGGAAAGATTTGAAGGCTTTTGTCACATGTATAGCTCTAGAACTTATGATTATGACGGAAACTTATTAGCTTATTATTGCGTTTATTGCCATTGCTTTATTTGAATGTTTTACCGGTCACTTTTGAATTATTGAAAGTGAATGATCAATTTGTATTGCTACTTTAAGTTTTTTTAGTGCTAATTGTTATTTTTTCGTTGGCACAGTGTTTAAGAATTTAGTGGCAATTTTGTGAATTTTCTATGCTAAATGTTCATAGTCATCCAGTAATGCCATTGGACATGTACAGTTTATTTTTTTACAAGAAAAGTGATCGAAGCAATTTGATTTATTTCTTACCATGGCCAAAACCGGTGCAATTACGCTACGAGAATTTTCTCAACTTAATCTTGTTTTCAGCTTTTTGCTTCCAAATATTTTCTTGGGCCTCCATGATCATTGCCATTCATTGCCACTCTCCATTACAATAAGTTATATGCGATTAGTGATAGGTGTGTTATTAATATAGAACTGAGACTCTTATGAGACGTTTCCTCTGGAGAATGCGAAACCAATGTTTCTTACAAACAAATAAAATTACATGGATAAACTATCATTAATAGTATTTTCGACGAAATTGATTACAAAAACAATGTTTCTATAATCTGTTGGAAATCTCTTTACTTTAAGAGGCATGACGTAGCATTTGTTTACCTACATTACAACACACAAACTTACGCAATGTTTGGCTAAGAAAACTTTTAATCACGGGTAAAACTGTGGGTGGGTTTAGGATTCAAACATATAAACCCCCTAAATATTAATATTTACTGACAATTCTTTCATAGCCTCCCATAGTTTTTCTCAAACCCCACCAAATCCTGTCTGACGAAAACTTCCACCTCCTGCTGAAAACATAATTTGTCCTATCTTAATTCCATACATCAAATACAGGCACTGCAAATGGCAGCCCGCAAAATTTGGCGAATCCGGTTTCGATCGATTGTTCCGACCTCTATGGATTTTAATCAAGCAACTCGAAATTAATGACCATGACTTGGCCAACCCCATGGCGTCCTTGCGAATTGCCGAGCTACTCATCCCATCAAGGCCCGACCGACGAGGAACGACCTTCTCCCCTGGCCAACTCCCTATTTGACAACATGATTGCGTGACTACGGCAAAGTATTTACCTAGTACTATGTCGGTACCCTTTGTATGTTGTGCGGATGTTTGCCTTTTTGTTCCGATCTAAAGCACATACAAACGGAGAGCAAGCACCAGCCGGAATGGAAAACATATTCATGAACCAACGCACATGACGCACGACCAGAGGTAGGTCCCGGCTCGGAGGGTAGAAGTTTTTGACGTACTTACGCACCCCACCCTGCCAGACTATAATTACTGCGATCAATCAACGGCTTCGGGGTTGGTTCTTGTTGTTAGTTTAGAGTCTACGCGGTCTCTGGGTTCCTGCTGGAGTGTTGTGGCTTCTGTACTTCTTCTTGACGCAACCGAGCTTGACAGATATTGATCTTTTGCTACTGCGACAGAAACTATTCGACCGAGAAAACGACTCTCATTAGCACTTAATTATTCTTGCTCGACTCCTGGGGATACTAAATTCTGGAATTTGTCATTTTCGAAACACGGCAGCGGTCTGGTTTTGTGATTGTAATTTGTAATTTGCAATTGTTCCGTGCATAAATTGTGCACTTCAATGGGGTGGTGTATCAAGGTTTTGTACATTCCATTCCTCTTTGAACGGTTGATACACGTTGTTTTTTTGGTTTAAGGGCACAAAATTGATTCGCAAAATTCGAGTTTTCATCCGATTGCCATCAAATTTTCAGGGATTGAGAAATAACTATTAAACTTCATTTTACCATTTTACTCGTATTTTATTTACAGTCCATACGCAAATGCCCGCACCTTGGCCTTAACCCCGGCCATAAGATTCTGCACAACCTGTGAATCAACCGTTTTTTGCATGTAAACCCATACTTTCTTCAGTTCCTCGACTGTCTTCACTACCTTAGGTCGTTTAAGAAGGTGCTGCTTCATAATCGCCCAGTACTTCTTGATGGGGCGGAGCTCCGGAGTGTTGGGAGGGTTGAACATTTTCGGCACGAAATTGACCTTATTGTCCGCATACCACTTCAGCACGTCCTTGGAGTAGTGGCATGAGGCCAAATCCGGCCAGAAGATTGTTGGGACGTTGTGGGCCTTCAGGAGAGGAAGCAGCCGCTTCTGGAGGCACTCTTTTATGTACACCTGTCCGTTCATCGTGTCCTGGGTCACGAAAGGAGCACTCCGCTTCCCGCACGTGCAGATGGCTTGCCAAACCAGGAATTTCTTCGCAAATTTGGACATCTTCTGAGTGCGGACATGCTCCGGAACGCTGAACTTATCCTTGGCCGTGAAAAACAGGTTGCCGGGGATCTGTTTGAAGTCGGCCTTCACATATGTTTCGTCGTCCATGATGCAGCATTCAACTTTCGTCAGCATGTTGAGGTACAACTTCCTGGCACGGGTTTTGGCGGACTTGTTCTGCTTCTCGTCGCGATTAGGGGCCTTTTGTACCTTGAATGTTCGAAGCCCAGCCTTAGTTTTGGCCTTCTGGACAAAACTTCGGCTTAGGTGCAGCTTCTTAGCCACATCCCGAACGGAGGCGTTCGGATTTCGGTTGAAGGCCCCAACTACGCGGTTGTGATTTTTGGTGTTGTACGGAATACTTTTTCCTTCACTTCTGGGCTTCCGATCGGTGGTCAACCGTTCCTCGAACCGCTTAATCACTCGCGACACCGTGGAATTCGCGATTCCCAACGTTTTAGCGATGGAACGATGCGAGAGATCCTTGTTCTCGTGATGAATGCGCAAGATTTTATCACGCACGAGCTGTTCTTTCGACTCCATTTCCGCGAGTTTTGTTCGCGGGCCTTTAAATCTTGCGGGATGTAAATAATGAATTGGATATTGAACTAAATCCACCCAATTTTCTTTTGATTTCTCTCCGCCGGTTGGATTTTTAGGTTTTTTTTGTTGTGGGGTGGTCTCGTTGTGGGCTCGTTGTGGCGCGTTTTGTGTTTTTGTTTGTTTTTTTTATTTATTTATTTATTTATTTCTGGTCTACGAATTTAAATTATCGCACAGACAGTTCTTACTATGTACTTATTCTAATTTTGAAAATAGTCTTTGACACATTAAAATCGAATTGCACAGACTCTTCATTAAAACGACGGCAGCAAATTTCAAATGGGTTGTTTTGTCCGAAAACGGTGCGGTGCAATGGAAGTCGAAGAAAATCTGCACGCCGGGTTGATCTAGGAGGATCGTTGATTTGAATTTTGCTCAGCAGCACAGGACAGCCTACATAGTTGTTCAAGACGTCAAACACGAAAAGACGTTGCAGTGACACTCTCCTGTTTGTCAGAGAAGGCAATCTTATTAGGGCGCAGCGTTGTTCGTAAGGTGGCAGACGGACAGAGTCGTTCCATGGTAGCATTCGCAACGCGTATCGCAAAAAGTTCCTTTGACTTCGCTCGATCCGAATGCTCTGGACAGCATGGTAAGGTGCCCACACAAGCACACCATACTCAAGTACACTGCGTACAAGTGAACAGTAGAGCGCTTTCAAACAATATACGTCCTCAAACTGCTGCGTGTTTCGTTTTATGAAGCCAAGCACCGCATATGCCTTACCAGTAGTTGCAACTACATGTTGACTGAAATTTAACTTACTGTCTAGTAGAATGCCCAAATCATTGACAGTATCAACCCTACGGATGCTGGCTGTAGACATTTTGTAGTCAAACACGGTAGTGTTTCTTGTACGGCAGAATGAGGTGACACTACATTTCCGTACATTTATATCCATTCCATTGAGTAAGCACCAATTTAACAGTAGGTCGATATCCGCTTGGATGGCACAGCAATCAACCAATGAGGTTATTACTCGAAAGAATTTCAGGTCGTCATCAACATAAACTTTGGGGACTTATCAGTACTGCATATATCGTTGGCGAATAGAACAAAAAGTAACGGGCCCAAATGACTTCCTTGGGGTACGCCCGATGTGACTATGAAAGGGCCTGAAGTCACACCATTAATGCGTACGAATGCACTACGCTCAGTGAGATAAGAAAGTATCCACCGTGTCAACCACTCCGGGAATCCCATTTTTTCTAATTTTGCAACTGCCAGAAAATGCGGCACCCTGTCGAACGCTTTGTCAAAATCAACGTAAATGGCATCGACCTGCTGACGCTCCTCGAGTGCGGTGTTTAGCGAAGAAACGTAAGTCATCAGGTTAGTCGTTGTCGAACGTTTCCTTACAAATCCATGCTGGTATTCGGGGATGACGTGTTGCACTTTTGGATCGAGAGAATCGTGAATGAGACTCTCAAAGACCTTTGGTACACAGTTTAAAATTTCGATAGCTCGATAATTCTCTACGTCATGAATGCTCCCCGCTTTGTGAATGGGAGTAATTGCAGCTTTCTTCCATAAACTCTGGAAAGTTCCTTCCACCATGGATCGATTAAAAATTCTACTTGCGGGAACTGCTAGCGACTCGGCGCATTTCTTGACAAAGAGTGGTGGAAGGCGAACCGGTCCAGCACCTTTTGAAGCGTCTATCGATTGGAACTTATCGAAAACATCCCTCGGAGAAAAATTTAAAGGTGCAAGGTTCAGGTCGTACCGCGGCGACTGTTCAGATACATTTCAGACGAAGGTGGTTGGTTTTAAATTAACACACTTCCAAAGAACGACGAAAACAAGTGTGCCGCATCAAGTGGGGCCTCAGACTCCTTGTAATACACACGTTGAGGAATTATATTCATCTGTTTTCGATTTTTTAATTACGCCCAAAACGATTTAGGATCCTGTTTAATACTTTCCTCCGTTTGATGAATATTTATAGCGGCGAAAGCATAGCGCATGCAAAGAGTTGTATTTGCTCTCTATGTCGCGCAGCTCAACTTTGTGCTCTTCATCTCTCGAACGAAAACAAAGCTTTCTAGTCTTACGTAAGCGGTTGCGAAGATGCTGCGCTCATTATTCCACCAGGGTTGCTTCCTGCCTCGTATACGACGTTTACGTTTCAACGGGACGACATCTCGTAGGATCCTATACAATACGTTATAGAAACACGACACTGCTTCATCAATACTGCAACTATGAAGAAATTCGTTCCAGCTCACATAATGAATTAGTGCATTGTGAGAAACAAAGTCGCACTGGCTAAAATCTAAATTAAAAGGGTCCACAGCATTCGAAACATGCCTCTAATAAATTACTTCAAATTTCAATACAAACGGTCTGTGGTGTTGATCGACTCGTAGTAGGGGTAACGGTGGTTCCAGTAACTCCACGGAATTGCTTCTTTTGAGGAATGCTAAATCGAGAAGCCTTCCATTCACATTTGTCAAATCATTTATTTGACATAGTCCGTTTGCCACGAACGACTCGATTAGAGCTATCTCTTGCTCAGACGAAACATTTGCTGGTGTCAATGAATTCAAATCTTGATCTAGAATCCAACACAAGTGTGGAAGATTGTAATCACCAACAACCTACACTGCACTGCGAGTTTTGCTTTTTTGTGACAAATAATTGAATTACCTTTTTGATGATTAAAAACCAATTAGAATACTACAATAAAATTGAAAGAGGGCAAAAGGTGGAGCCTATGAAACATAATTCAAGTAAGACAATGGTCATAAAACAAACATTCAGTAGAACAATTTTTTGTCGGTTTTCAAAAAGGTATTCATGAACCAGATTTTAGCTCCAAACTTACCAGATCGGTCTTCTTACCACTCAATAATATCAACATGTGAGAAATGGAACCATTGATGTCCTCTTAAATCTTGCAAAGACCACCAACAAATCACCACTAACGTTTACTTATTTTTTTATGTTTACTTATTTTAACATAAAAGAATCCAGGCAAAAAGTATGGGTTTAAATTAAAAGGATTTTCTATACTTTGAGGATTGGTTGGTTACGCTTCATTGTTTTGCTAAAACGTCATCATACTAACGGTTGTACCGATTCAAATCTCGACAACTTATTCAAAACGACGGATCTGATTTTGTAAACAAAGAGGGGGAAAAAGACTCAAGCGTAAATTTCTCAAACCTCTCAGCACCCCCACGGAAACTAGCATCACTGTCATGTAAGGCAAATAATTTATCATAACTTTATCATTTTCAGTCGTTATACCATGAGAAAATCAGGCGTTTTGGTTATTTATTCCACAAAAAATGAATAAATAACAACATGAGTTTCCACAAAAATGGTCGTTTCCCTTGAATTGAAAGTAAGATGTCTAAGAGTGAGGTCCTGCATATCCCGCCAGTATCACACCTGATGTTAGTGCTCTCATTTAAACATTCTACAACTGGCAGTGAAATGAATAGAATATTAAACGTAAACGTTATGCCAAAACGCAGAAAAACCAATCCAGCCTTTAATGTCGGCCATGTTGCTCCATGCTGACAGAGCAATCTATGTATGCCAATCCCTCTATAAAAACGATTGAAGAATTTAAAAAAATTAGAGTCTCTAAAAGAATTTCGTGCCTTCTGGCAACTTAACTCTTCTATTGATTTGCAAGGATTATGGGGCTATTCATAAACCACGTAGACTTTTCTGTGGGGAGGGGGGGGGAGTTACGCTCCATACAAAATTTCAAAAAATTGTATGGAGAAAAGTCTACGAGGGTGGAGGGGGGTGGGTGAAGTTTGAGATTTTCAAAAATGAGTCTACGTGGTTAATGAACAGGCCCTTTTTTTATCGTTGAGTACTGTTGGACAGCTCTGCAACATATTTTTTCATTGCATATGATAGTGCCAAATGATGGATAATATTATCATAAGCATAGATACACTTCGAATGACCTGAAAAACTTGAAATTAATAGAGATTCCAGATCATCTAAATATGAAATAAATTTTTACTCAATGTTCAACATCATATTCATGCAACAAGCCTAGCTGTGAGAGAGAGCTGATGAAGACATTCTCTCCGGTACATGCAAAATACGCTAAAGCAAAATTTAAGCGAACTACTTCAGCCGGTAGACAACTGATGGTTTTCTAGACGATGTTTTTTAAATCTTTAAACGACAGTAATTTATTAGCCTGATAAATAGAGTCTATGTTCGTATCATTAAATGTGAGTTTTAGACCTATTTCCTAACAACTGATTAAAACAGTGACCCCTGATTAAGTCGTTCCCCACCCTATATACCACAAATCTTTTTCAAATTTCTAAAAAGTTCTAAGGCTAAGCTCCTTGTCATGATAGTCTTTTAAACATTGTATGAACTTCAGATCGTTCAATGATGCCTTTCATGCAGTATGGGAGCTTTATACCACCGTTTTATGTGAACGTGAACCACAAAAAGTACGAGCCTTCGAATCTGATTGCAATCTTCCATAAAATGCTTCCGAAAAAGATACATTTTGAAACCGTAAATAGCTTTAACCTTCGTTATCTCTTACGCACATAAGAATAAGTTCAAGAAGCTCTGAGTGATCTTCACGTATAAAAGTGCGTATCAGCATTTTCTTGCAAAATGCATCGATATTTGTCTTTTACGCTTCACTGAACCTTTAGAGGACAAGAAAAAAAAAATAGAGATCAAAGGAAAATCGAGCAACTTTCTTCCAAGCATTCGTTCAAGGATAACAACAGCGTTTTATTTTCTCCAGAGTTTGCACTTGTAGAGTCATAAAATTTGCCACTGATAATACCAGTGAGACTCCAGAATTGGGAAATTTCAAAAACAGCTTCGGCTACGTCGTTTCAGTTCCAGACTCAAGAATAGTGCTGGTGATATTTTTTCCAGTTGAATCCAATCCTTTAGCTACAGTGAACCATTAAAGCTTTGTCCTTCGGAGACTTGTTTTGGATTCTGTTGGAAATGTCTTCAAACAAACTTCAAACATTATTTAAAATATTTAAGATCAGATTACTTATCGCTTTTTGTTTTCGGCGAAGAGTTGATAAATTAAAACTCAACCTTTCAAAACCAATACCGAAAGCAACAGCTGTGCCGCTAACATACCAACTGCTCCACGATTCGATATCCGAGTTTGATCCAGGTTTTCGATGACAGTATTCGTCAATAGTTCCTGCCTTTTACTTCGACGCAGTGACTCTTTTGTCTCGTCCACGATTTGTTCTCGTACAATTCTACTCAGTTGTCTTTTCGATTGAAGTCAATTTTTCTTGTTTTCTTCTTGTTTATTTTCTTGCATACTAAGTGTTGAGGCGCTTGGTTGCCTCAATGGGTAGGTTCTTTCCTCGCAAAGAAAGAATACGGTTGTTGCTATTACAAGCCTTTATTTCTTTACTTAAATTTTACTTGACCGTTAGCCGGGTCAAAACATACTCATCCCATTTGCTCCACTAATCTACTGCGTTATATAGCTAGCACGACAAGAAAAAAAAACATTCTCGAAGAATCTGGAGCCACTGCATCGCACGCTGTCATCATTCCCTTGTGTGCAATGATGATGGTGATGATGGTGTCGCCGGGCTCGTCGGTAGCAGCAGCGTCGGCATAGCGCGCTCTCTCGTTCTCGGCTGGTTGATGTTTACATTCTCACTCTCTCTCTCTCTCTCTCTGGGGTAGGTCCTGTCGATGATGACAGCGCAACTGCTGATAGAATGTTGACGTGGTGTGTTGTGTTTTGCGCGCCTTGCGCCGCGTGTTTATCTGCCGGAGCTAACGTGTCGGTAGCGAACACTAAGGACTGTTCAATAAGGAAAGTGGACACCTGTTTCTCATAGGAAAATATTTATTTTCGAATAAATTCAAAAGTCTGCTTTACATAAATGAAAATCAACATACATATGACCGAATACACGTGAGTTTGAATATTTACTTATCATTTCTGAAGAACGCTCAGACTTTTCTCTTGCTACCTCCCATTTGATTCTGCACAACTTTCTCCGTAACTTTTCGTTGTGCTGCAGACCAAATTTTCTTGAAGCAGCCAACAGAGTTTGCTTCTCTTCCATTTTTCTTAAAATGCCGCTTATTTATTGCCCAGTATCTTTCGAAATGTACTGGTATCCCATTTTACGTACGTTTCTCTTCCAGGAAAATTCAGCGGTTCGGCTTTTGGAGGAGAACGTCATACATGTTCCGTGACCGTCGATTCGAAGAAGCTTTCTGTGAATCCGTCCTTTTGGGTGCATTCTGCTTCTTGCTTGTAGGTTCTGATATTGTTACGCTTTTTGATGTTCTGCTCAGTTCCGACGCTAACGTCCACTTTTTTGGCAATTTCACGAACGGAACACGGTTTATGCGATTTAATAAGGCGAACCGCTGCCAGCCCCTTTTTCTGGTCCGATGCTCCCTTTGTGCGTCCAGATTTCGGTAAATCTTCAAGAGAACACGTTTTTCTAAACTTCTTAACAATCTGGAACAACAGATTCAGTGCACTTCACGCTTTTTGCCTATTTTAGAAACGACAACTTTTCGGAAAATCGTTGCTAAACAGGTGTCCACTTTTGAACATCTTTGAAGCTTTGCAGCATTTTGTTAACAACCTGTTAGCTCCAGAACTCTGCACGGACAGTATCGCGTCGAAGTTTTTTTTTTCTAAGTGGTTCATGCTAATATTAAAGAAACAACTCATCCGCATCTTACACATCTTCAACGCTGTTTAAAAATTTCCTTCTTGTAGGTCTTTCTAAGGCGTTACCACAAAGAGCTTGACAACAATATTCCGTTTGAGCTGCTTTGGAAGACCGGCTTGCTTCCAAATCGCCATAGTTTCGAAAGCCACAATTTGATCGCTCTGTACCGTTGAAAGATTTTGGTTTTCATGCTGAAATTGAAAATGATGTCCAACTCCGACAGCAACATATTTCTGGATAGGATAGTTTTCGGCGACATTTTTTTCTTTTTCTTTATGGGTATTAAATTGAAGGAAAACTGATGAGGAATCGGAGGAATCGAAGGAGATACAAGCGCAAAGGGATCAAGTCTTTTGCGCTAGTATCTCCTACGATTGCCATCTAGAAGCTTCAAAATCAAACAAACGTTACCAAGTGGCAACATAAGCAAAACAAGATTCTGAACTTTTATTCCCACAATATTTAAAGAATATCTTAATAACGAATTTAAAAAGGACTATACTGTCTCCAGTTAAGTTTTCTCCATCTTTTTATTGAACAAGATTGACAAAACTATTAAGGTTGATACCTACTTTTGTTGAAAATTTGCCAGAATTTTCCTTAAAACATTGTTTTAGAGAATCAAATAAATTATAACAAAACAATATGACGTGAATCATGTCGTAAACATTTTTCTATTATAGTTTGGATTTTAAGGAATCTGTAGAATATATGAAAGGGTAAGTTTGCTAAACATTACATTACATTACTAAACTTTTGGGAATTGGAAATGTTTTTTCGATACTAGTCTTATTTAAAAACAATTTCTTCGGAGTGACCTCTTAAAAGCATTTCCCAGAGTTGCCGTCATACAAAAGTTTGTTTGTAACATCTTACTTACCTTACCAATCAGACTAAGGCCGGTGTGGCCTCTGCTGTACACAGAAGTTGTTTCCATTGTAATAGGTCCATGGCTGAACCTCGCCAGCCTCGCTGTCTGCGGAGGGTCCACAGGTCGCCTTCTACTTGATCGATCCACCTTGCTCGTTGCGCGCCTCTTCTTCTTGTACCATTCGGTTCGTTTTCGAGAACCATTTTCACAGGGCTGTCGTCCGACATTCTTACGACATGACCAGCCCATCGTAGTCGACCGATTTTTGCGATGTGTACGATGGGAGGTTCTCCCAGCAACTGGTGCAATTCGTGGTTCATTCGCCTCCTCCACGTTCCGTCTTCCATCTGCACTCCACCGTAGATCATACGCAGCACCTTCCGTTCAAAGACTCCAAGGGCGCGTTGTTCCTCCACTAGCAATGTCTATGTTTCGTGGCCGTAGAGAACTACCGGTCTAATTAATGTCTTGTAGATGGTCAACTTTGTGGTTCGGCGAACTTTGTTCGATTTTAGCGTCCTTCGGAGTCCAAAGTAGGCACGATTGCCAGCCATAATGCGCCTTTGTATTTCTCTGCTGGTGTCGTTATCGGCGGTCACCAATGAGCCCAGATACACGAATTCGTCTACTACCTCGATTTCATCACCGTCGATCTGAACTTGTGCTAGGAGACTAACATTGTCTTCTCGTGAGCCTCTTCCCTTCATGTATTTTGTTTTTAACGCATTAATCACCAGCCCAATCCTACCAGCTTCAGCCTTAAGTCTGATGTACGTTTCCGCCATCGTCTCAAAGTTACGTGCTACGATATCAACGTCGTCGGCGAAGCCAAATAGTTGGACAGACTTCCTGAAGATCGTGCCACTCGTGTCTATCCCAGCTCTTCGAATCACACAAACACGACAATCCATCACCTTGCCGTAACCCTCTCCCTCTCTGTAATATCTACATCTATCATTTGAAGGGTGGGCCGCAAAGATTCTTTACCAGGTGCAATTTTGGGACACCCTTTTGATTATTACTGTGTATCATTGTTTACATTTCAATACTCTGTGTATCTCAAGTACCGGTGCAGTTAGTTTTCATGAAAATGCGAAGCATTTCCCCAGAAAAGAGTAAACAGATTGTGCACAAATGGTGCACGATTCGCAAAATTTTACTGAGTCTGTTGGCAAAAATGTAAGGTGTAAGCATCGGAGCAGATCGTAACGCGATTCGGAAGTATTGTATGGAGTCTTCCTTACATGACAAGACAAAATCTGGATGAAATCCAAGCCCGGTGTTCCAAAACCTGGACCGTAAAATCGTGCAATCTTCGCCCGTCAAAAGGATACTTTCGTTCGAGATGTGGAAAAAAAGCTGGCAACTACAAAGAGTAACGTCGACCGAGCAAAGACTTAAAATCGATTTTCAAGAAGCAGAAGAAACCAAAACGATTTGAAATATCACCCGCATCAGTCAAACCGAGGACGCGTAACCTGTACGATAAATTTATGTTCCTAGGATCAGAATGCGTGAGAACGAGAAATTTAATTTATTAACTCTCTAAATGGTCTTAACCAGTTGAACAATGAACCCCATGTAGTGAAGTTATTCTGAACACAGCATTTAAAAGACCTTGATGAGATGAATAACTTTTCTGAAAACAGCTGTATTGCCAGGATGTTGAAACCAATCATATCCACTATGCTACAGTTCCAACTTTGTATGGTGACTTTCTTGGAAAATGCAACTGTGATAGTGATGTTAGAGGTTTTGGCTTCCAGCAGACTGTAAGATATTCGATAAAAAGTTTTTATTAGTTACATTTATTTACATTTTTCCACTACTCCCTTATCACCGCCTATGCACTATGCAATCTATGTGTTACGATATAGAAAATCATCAAAGACCACGAAATAAAATGTAAGCTAATTTCATGACCCGTAACGCCGGTAGATCACCTTTTCGTGGTGCGTTATGGGGTATCAGATCTACCACCGAATCCTGGTCCGAATTAATTCAAACTAGGCAACATATTTATTTTTGTAGTCAGAGGAACGTATATTAGTCCTTATTACATTTTATGTCTTGTGAAAAGCGACAATACTCGGATTGACTCACCGAGGATGAGCTTGGAATAAGGAAAACATGATTAGTCTCATTTTCTATTTGATGTTCTATAGTTTGAAGTGGTTAGGACTAGGATTCTGAGGCATGGTCAGTGTTACGGATACTTTGGAACCGTTCGGACTTCTTAAAGGCAAACTCGTCCTTTTTATTTAGAGTCAGCTTTAAACTGAAATATTTACTGTTTGTTAAGCAAATATTCTTGAATTTCATGATTTTTAGGTTACATACAATATTTAGTCTTCGCGTAACAAGTAGTTTGTAGAAATAAATGTCCTGATAATCTAGTAATTGAATTGGCGTTTGTGTTTAGTGTTAAAATCAATTAAGTACTTACATGGCTATTAGCAAATCAATTTTACAATTTAACTTTTAACGTGTTCCGTGTTGTTCAAGAATCTTAGTTAATGACAAACAAATTTTAATAGTGACAGATGTCATGACACCCCTTAGCCTGTTTTTCTTAAGATAGTCACAGTAGACCGATTCAACCGAGAGCTGCTTGTGCTAACCGGTGACGGGGGGCTTCTACCATTGCGCACAGTCAGTATCGGAGTCATTGTTTGTTTTGTTTGCAATGAATCCGTTTTTGACTGATAAAGGGGCGTGCCTTTGAAGAGTGCTGCCGTTCACAAGGGGTTTAAATAGCGGAAACTTTGAGCATGAGCTTGATTGACCGCCCACGGATGCAATTCCGTTATTGCCAGATCAGCTGTATTTACACAAAGAATCAACAGATGATGTTTGGGACTAACATACATCTTCAATGTGTAAAAACTGGTGACCCATTATAAAGCAATACCGGCGCCGGCCGTGCCCGAGTGCTGGTCAAGTAGGGAATGGGAAGGAACGTGTTGACATGATACTCGCTTTGAAGGAAGCCGAGAAATCCTCTGCACTTCCATGAGAAATCACTGGGATGTTGGATAGTTGGGGAAAGGTTAACAGCAGGGTTTGTTTTGGTTAACGATAAGCTGAAAGTATGTTGCACTATCCGCCAAGAGCAATGGGCCGCTCCAATGTGACTGAAAAGAGACAAGCATAACGAAAAACAAAACAAAACAAAATAGACAAAATAAATAAACAAAATAAAACAGGTTATCAGATATTGTCTTCAAAATATGGTAGATATAAATTATTTGTTGCTTTGCAAACCAGTTCTCCTCGATGTCCTAGATCCCGGCCAAGTTCTGCTGGACCCGCAGCTGCTGCAGTCGGCACTCGTCCACATCAATTTGTTGCTAACTAAGCCTGCACACCTAATCAAAATTCACTTTGGCACAGTTTTGGTAGCAGCAAACAGAATCATTGAGAAAATAAACTCGTAAGAGGTCATAACTTACTTTACAAGGTTGCTACTAGACAGGATACATAAATATTTCGATAAATCCACCCACAACTCTGGCTTCTGCGATAGATAGATTCTTATTTTATTTTCCAAGGCAACCTTCAATGTAAACACACTGGTCGTCGTTGTCGTACACTTTACCGTGACTCGGCCGATTCCGTACACTGTGAAACTCGCGGTTTTTTGGATAGTTTGGAAAGGTACTAATCTAATCTAATCTCACACTAACGCAGCCAATTTATGCTCCTTTTGCCTGTGGGTGGACTTTTGGCATTTGAACCAAAAGTCTGGCAATAATTTGCCAAGGTTATAGCGCCTTATCTCGCTCACTGAAATTTAAAATTTACAGAATACAAGCTCATCGATTTAGCACCACCCGGGGGAGACAAGGTCCTATACCCAATGATTTCATTATCTCCAATCCGCTCA
This sequence comes from Aedes koreicus, assembly GCA_024533555.2. Taxonomy (NCBI): domain Eukaryota; kingdom Metazoa; phylum Arthropoda; class Insecta; order Diptera; family Culicidae; genus Aedes; species Aedes koreicus. The sequence goes on from JAHHFK020000185.1 coordinate 103,293, forward strand.
ACCAATCGCAATGTTTTGTGATATAGTGGACGGATTATTATAATTTGAGATAACTCAATGCAGACGTCTTCCAAATTTGGCAGATCGACAAGCAATCGGTGGAGACCCACCTGGTACCTCATAGCAATATGCTTAGAAGCGGACCGGAAGATTTGATGAGCTACCTCCCCCCCTTTTGGATAGTTTGGAAAGGTACTGCAAGAAAACTCTCCATTGCCCTATCTGTTAAGACGTGCAGTAACAATCTGCGACCGTTTTTTCATTCACAATTAATTGAATCCCACACCAATACCAGCGCGCGACAAATCTGGTTTAAATAGCGGAAACTTTCCAAAAAAAAAAAAAAACGAAAGCTCGATTCATAGCCTACAAAACAAACAAAGACAACTGTTAAAAACACCGAATACTTCATCATTTCTCAATATTGATGAAGTTGCTCGACATGCACTAAAAAAAGATACTGGATATACTACAATAGATCAAATTACTGGTCGCAGTGGTTAATGTCCCGAACAGAGGAAAAAAACAGCTAATTTCACACCCTCGAAAAAAAAGCTCACAATAAAACAGGCATTAGAAGTTTGAACAGGCTTCTCGAAAGAGGATATCATCAAGCCGAGTGATAAATGCACATGCTGAGCTGTTTGAAGGTATTGAACATGGTTTGTTTTTTGCCAAAATAGAAAAGAAAAAGACTTTGAAAGTATTGTATCTGTCATTAAGCTGGTTTCTTTTACTTAGTCCTGAACCATAAGCTCTAAATTCGAAATATGAACAATCTAAGAACATAGCGCAAATTAATTATATTTAATAGTGTTGCATTACTCGGCCGAATGCTCATGAAATTTTCACAAATAAGTGATTGAAACGAACCGAAATCAGTTTCTTTTTGTTAATCACATAAGCATTGATTTACTCTTTGAGCTTTTAAAAGAAGTATGATAACCAATTGCTGATTCTTATCCTAAGGCGGATTCAGCTTCGTTTCTCTCCGCCAGCAAAATAGTCTTGCATCTGGGTTGCGATAGTTGTGCATCGTTAGTTCACACAGCCCTCCTCTGTGCTGGATTAAAATGAAAAAAAGATAATGATCGTCCCTGGAGGCATTGAGAAGCAAATTAATCTTTTCCCTCGTTTAGAAACAGAGCGTTCACCATCTCCTCGCCGTTCTGAGTCGCATGGCGTACACGAGAAACTATATTGTACTAATCAGTTCAACTTCCAACAGATATCCCTGCTCTCTCTTCCATCCGATGATCTCAGGACTGCGAAGCGCCGGATTTGAATCTGAAATGGAATTCCCCGTCTCGTACCTAGAACCAACCGCGTCTGTCCCGGTAGTGCGAGTGGCGTTAGTCTTTATCTAATGGATGTTTTACTTGAAGCAAAAAGCTTCCCGAGAACTGACCTCCATTTAATGGGGCTTTTCTGATTCCGCACTCTGGTCGGTCAGGTCTCGTTTGGGTGGTAGAGTTGGGCTGAGGTGAAACATAAAAGTGAAATAAAATGTATATTAATTAATTTCACTCAACTCCACAATTTTTCCACCCCCTCCTGTATGGACCCAGAGGGCAGAGCAAGTCTTAAACAGAACAGTAATGGAATGAATATACACAGATAAAAACAGAAATCGTTCGTGTAGCGCTGTGAGTGGTGCTAGGCAGCCACTGCCACTGGGACTGTCTTTAAATTCTGGAGAAGTTTAAAAGCTAGCCGAAAAGCTACCGTGCTCTCCAGGAGAATCCTGTACGTACAACTTGCTTCAATGTACTAACTTTGTGCTGTTTTATCTTCTTTTCCAGGTGAGTGAATCATTGCAGAAGCGTCGAGTTGTGCGTTCGCTCTCAAGATCCGCATGCTTTGCAGCTTGATTCTGCCACCAGGTACGGAAGGTCTGAAGCAATGTGAGCTCCCGTTAACTCTACAGTGGCATACAGAAAACGAACGAGCGCTGCTTCGAAATAATTATTTGCCACTTTTACTGATGCCGTTTAACAAAGGTGAGATAGAAGTCCTTCAGTTAGAACGAAGACATATTTTATCATTCTCATACGATAAATCACATGGGTTATTGACGGCGAATTTATACATCCGATCATATACAGCTTTTTTTTTAAACCAGTAGTTTTAAAGCTTGAAATGTGGACACAGTCTTAACACTTATTAAGAGCGCTAATTTTGTTGCCAGGTGATAATTGTTCTAAAAAAGCTGTGACTGCTACATCATTTTACAAAAAATCGATAGAAGTTAGAAGTCAACTCCACCATCTCAGTGAATAAATCATTCCGAATAACCCACAGTTTTACCAGGTAAAATGAAAAACTTTCCTTCCAGTCCTTCTAATTGATAACCATGAGATTAATCTCCCACCTCTCCGCGATGGTATTGCGAAGTTCTTATCTGCCTCTTTTTACTAATGTATCGAATGGCCAACCTTAATCACCACCCACAACTTTCTTCACCTAATGCTAGCGAAGGGTACACTCCAAGATAAAGTAACACCCATTAATTAAAGTTTTGTTACTTTAAAGCTCCAGAGAGCGAGAGATAGAGAGAGCAGCATAAAAAGGAAAAAGAGCTAATTATCCACAATCAGTGCCATCCTCCCTACCGACAATTTCGTACCTTAGTCATAGAGAGCTTCTTAGAATTTGAATCATAACTTTTATAATGATACAGGGTAACTGTTCCCATATTAATCTCCATGTTGGTATATTCACCTTAAGCTGAATCATTAGGTTAGATCAGATTAGATTGGAGACTAAATTGATTGGTAATTCTTTTCGTAATAATCTTTCATTACATTTAATAAAATCAAAAATTTCAATCTGTTTCACTTGTGCATCAATCCTTTGATTGACAGAAGGTTGAATTGCTAGAAATGAGATTGATATGGGAAAGTTTTCCTTTGTGTTCTGAGGTGAACTATGTAGTGCGTCCTTCAAAGTCCAAAGAGGGCATGGTTTCCAGCGTGACATACGTCATTGTATCTCTCTGCTGGTGTCGCTGGTGATCACCAATGAGTCCAGATACACGAATCCGTCTACCACCTCGATTTCATCACCGTTTATTTAAACTTGTGATGGGAGGCTAGCATTGTCTCCTCATGCTTCTTTTCATGTATTATAGTATGTTTCCGAGGTATTGAAGTTGAGTCTAATTCTGCAAGCTTCGTACTTCAGTCTAATGTACGGTTCCGATGTCGTCTCAAAGTTTCTTGTTGCGATATCAATGTCGCAGGTGAAGTCAAATATTTGAAGTGACTGTATGAAAATTGTGTCAATCCTCGCTCTTCAGATAACACCTTTCAAAGCAATGCTAAATAGTAAGAATGAAAGCCCGTCACCTTGCTGTAAATTCAAAAGGACTCAAGAATGTCCCAGTAATTCGAACGACGCACATCACACGATCCATCGTTTCCTTGACCAATCGCGTCAGTTGATCTGAAAATCCAAATTCGTGCATAATCTGTCACAGCTAGTCATGATTAATTTTTTTGTAAGCTGATTTGAAATCGATGATTAAAGGATCTGTGGGCAGTTGACATTGCACTGTGGCTTATAACGTTGTTTTGCATATAAGACAAAACCAGGTGACATTCCTATTTTACGAGCCACCATTCGAACAAAGAGATTCGGGTTATCCTTCATTATTCTCTTCACCTTTCGGTCCATGATAGGATCAGCACGTCCAGCTTTCATTTCTCGGTTTCTTTTTGACCGTTGAATCCTCAGAAAATGTTTTGAGTAAACAGTGTATTCAGGTAAATCCAAGTCATGATTTGCCTTGCCCCCGTACAAAATCCGCTCGCACACGTTCTTTTCGTTCGTCGCCATCTTGAGTGCTAAATATGGAATGTAAACACCAATCATAGTCTTTTTCATCAAAGACTCCCAGCTATACCTGAGCAAAAATTTTCACTCCTTCAAGCAATATTTCAAAAATTACAGTGATTTGAAGGTGTCTGGATTAATGTGGATACAGACCTTAATACTGATCAACGATCGGTCGTTTTTGCGTGGATGAATTCGACTAAGCAAAACTTGCGGACTAACATAAACTCAGGAATAAGTTTTTAGGATTTGTCCTTTTCCGAACATTGGAGGATCCCAGGATTAAATCCCTTTGATCTAGTTATATTTCTAACATACCTTGAGATGATAAATTTCCCCGTTCAGTTGCTTGATCTCTCGGGAGTGTTGCTCACTTTGCTGAATCAATTCAATTTGCAGTTTGGAGCAGATTCTAGAAAAATAAGTGATTGATGGAATTCCATTAAAATTAATCAGGGAAATTGTTTAAGTTTACATACTCCATTCTGCATTTTTATAAGTTATTTTTAGGAAGTTACTATTACAATTATTGTGAGAAAACTTACTCGCATTGCATCTTGGCTGGATTTGTAGATATGGAAGTTGATGGATTATCCATATTTGGCTCAGCTGGGTGCTGAAAAGAAAATAAGATATATTTAGAACAGATTTTTCTTCTTCTACTGTTACATTATCATTTACCTCCACAAAAAAAGCATTCATTTCAAAGCCGTAGTAAATGAACTACATAAGTACCAACCACTTCAACAGTACGGCGTTGAATAGCGAAATAAATTGAATTAACCTTTGAGTACTCGAGCTGTTGTACTTTATACAGCATATGTGGATTTCCCTTTTCATTTTGATGCAGAGGCACCCGAAACAAAAATATGAAACCAACGTTTATTCTTCATGAAACTGGACAAAACAGCATACTGTTTGAATAAAGGAATTCCTCAAATAACGCGGTAGAATGCGATGTTGCGAGACGTGTCCGCGTAAATAAAAAACGTAGTGTATCCAGTTTAATATAAATGGTTCAAACTTGGTATATCTCGTAATGCTGATCATCTAGACGACTTCTTTTCTTCGACAAAGGGGTCCAGTACATCAAGGCTTTTTCATTGGTTGGTAACTATTAGTTAAGAATATTATCACTACGTGACGCTAGTGTACAAGTAAAGGGTGTCCACGATGAAATTTCCACACACAAAATTGATTCGCAAAATTCGAGTTTTCATCCGATTGCCATCAAATTTTCAGGGATTGAGAAATAAATATTAAACTTCATTTTACCATTTTACTCGTATTTTATTTACAGTCCATACGCAAATGCCCGCACCTTGGCCTTAACCCCGGCCATAAGATTCTGCACAACTTGTGAATCAACCGTTTTTTGCATGTAAACCCATACTTTCTTCAGTTCCTCGACTGTCTTCACTACCTTAGGTCGTTTAAGAAGGTGCTGCTTCATAATCGCCCAGTACTTCTCGATGGGGCGGAGCTCCGGAGTGTTGGGAGGGTTGAACATTTTCGGCACGAAATTGACCTTATTGTCCGCATACCACTTCAGCACGTCCTTGGAGTAGTGGCATGAGGCCAAATCCGGCCAGAAGATTGTTGGGACGTTGTGGGCCTTCAGGAGAGGAAGCAGCCGCTTCTGGAGGCACTCTTTTATGTACACCTGTCCGTTCATCGTGTCCTGGGTCACGAAAGGTGCACTCCGCTTCCCGCACGTGCAGATGGCTTGCCAAACCAGGAATTTCTTCGCAAATTTGGACATCTTCTGAGTGCGGACATGCTCCGGAACGCTGAACTTATCCTTGGCCGTGAAAAACAGGTTGCCGGGGATCTGTTTGAAGTCGGCCTTCACATATGTTTCGTCGTCCATGATGCAGCATTCAACTTTCGTCAGCATGTTGAGGTACAACTTCCTGGCACGGGTTTTGGCGGACTTGTTCTGCTTCTCGTCGCGATTAGGGGCCTTTTGTACCTTGAACGTTCGAAGCCCAGCCTTAGTTTTGGCCTTCTGGACAAAACTTCGGCTTAGGTGCAGCTTCTTAGCCACATCCCGAACGGAGGCGTTCGGATTTCGGTTGAAGGCCCCAACTACGCGGTTGTGATTTTTGGTGTTGTACGGAATACTTTTTCCTTCACTTCTGGGCTTCCGATCGGTGGTCAACCGTTCCTCGAACCGCTTAATCACTCGCGACACCGTGAAATTCGCGATTCCCAACGTTTTAGCGATGGAACGATGCGAGAGATCCTTGTTCTCGTGATGAATGCGCAAGATTTTATCACGCACGAGCTGTTCTTTCGACTCCATTTCCGCGAGTTTTGATCACAGGACTTTAAAACTTGCAGGATGTAAATAATGCACTATGAACTAAATCCACCTAAATTTTCATTAAATTCTACCCAACGGTTAAAAAGTTAGAGCAATTTCATAGTGTGGCAATTTAATCGTGGACACCCTTTAGATTTCTTAAAAATGCTTTATCTTTAGATTCTGACCAAATTGAAGGTTTCAGTCTTCGACCAAGTTGTTCAGCAGGTCAAGGTCTTTTGATCGATGAACAAAAGTTCAGAATTGTCTCAATACGTGGCGTTAGTGTAAAAGTTAGCCTGCCGAATATGCTATATCTTGGGACCCTGACCATATAGAACGATCCTGTTTTCGATATAGTTGTTCAGTGGGCCATCGCCTTTTCATTGGTGATTAATAGTTCCGAACTTTCTCACAACGCAGCGCTAGTGCACATGTGAGTTTCCTGAACGTAATGTAATTTTTGTCCTGTCCATATGGAAGGTTCCAGGCTTCGACAAAGTAGTTTAGTAGTTCAGCGCCATTAGTTTGAAAGAAGTTCATAATTTTCTCACTACGCGACGCACAGTGATTCCAAGGCGGAAAAAAGTCGAAAAATCAACTTCCTCATTTTACAATATATATATTTTTTTTATTTTGTACACTATTTGAAATTTATTTTTCCAAAATTTTATAAAGATTGGATGGAAACTATGCTCTCTACAATATCTCAAAGTAGGGGTCCTAAATGGTCAAGGTTTTTTACTCCAATATAAAATGTATTGAGAATCGGAAAAAACCTTCAACTAAGTTTTCAAATGTGAGCACACATGCGCACATTTACCACAATTGACTTATTTTAAAGATTTGTTTGTCAACTTTCAGAAAATATGGGTTTTATCTTGCGCAAACTTGCGCATGTACGGTTCCGGGAGGCCAGAGTCCTGGAATGTATGATGTATGATGTATGATATGTACTACCACCCATTGTAGCACGGAAACTAAGTCCGACAGCAATGGGCTCTCCTCTTTGTTAGACTTGATCAAGCTTTAATAACCACTGATTATCCTAATCATGCCGTTGTATGAAGGGCCAAAAAGGGGTTGGGTGGATCGATATGCAACATCACTTATACGTATCCACAGGGATATAAAGAATCTCCTTCCAACAACAAGACTGAACAATTGGTCAAAAGAGCAAGCTATCTAACATGAGGATGCCCCAATGGGCGGGGGAGAAGAGCCCGCCCTCTATTCACAAACTGTTAGCAATGGGGAGTTGGCATTCCCATTCTCCCCATCCAGAGTGCTTCAATCGGGTGCCCTGATGGTCCTTCCCATTCCCATGAAATATTTATATAATGGTGTATTTATTTATGTAAATGAAAAATACTACAAGCATTCGTATCTATAATATATGATCTTCATTCGTTTGATCCTGAAATGCAAGAAATGTTGTAAAATGTTAAAGTGTAGAGTTCTGTGGTTCGCGCTTAAGCACGTTTTCGTTCGTTTTCAGCGATAGCAGATTTCACCAAAATTTTGATTTGAAGTATCCTGAAAAAGTTTATTGAACCTATTGAAATTTTACAAAACTAACATTTATACATTTTAATTTACTGTTGCCATGGTCACTATTTGCTACTTGATGCTGATTTTATAATAGCAATCCGCTTTTATTTTTGCTGACCTAATAGTTATTGCTACCGAGTTAGGAGTGGAAAGATTTAAGAGGAAGGGAGTTAAAGATAAATGGGCAAAAAATCAATAAGTAATGTTTTAATCATCTTTGAAGTAAAATCAATAAAACAATATTACCAAATATAATGATATTGTGAGTTATGATCAAATAATGACAAAGGTTGAAATGTAAAATCAAACACGAGCCAAATGGCACACAGCGCTGCATGAATCAGATCAGCTCAGAATTGGTAAAAAGTCATTTGCAAACCGGAAATGAAAAATACATTCAGCAAAAAGTGCAAAAGCCTACCACAGATTTTCAAAAGCCTACCACAGCTGTAATTTTTGGCGTTATATACTGGACATATAAGGAATGCTAGATGTCATAAATTGAATGTATGTTTCGTGTTTGAGCCAGATACCGCCTAAATCAGGTTTGTTGCATGAAAATGTGAAGGTCATGATATGATGGAAATAATACGATGTTGTAAAGAAATACTACATAATGTACATATAATAATTAAATGCCGCTATTTGCCACTTCCGCTGCGATTTTAGATGATTGAAACTCTAAAATAGCGAAAATTCCAACGGATAAAGAAAAAAGTTGATCACCTGGCATCCTAGCAAAATAGCAAAGGAAATTTAGGCAAATAAATTTCATATGAGTATGATTACTGCAAATGCGAAGCTGAAAATAGCATTGAATAATATTGTGAAGGGATGTTATAATATAAAATGATAATAACAATTATATTTGTAATGTCTGCATGTCTACTGATACTGCTGCAATTGTAGAAGGACTTGCATTATCATAGCCACGGGGGAAGAAAACAATTCAAAATTATTATACAACACTTGGGAATTCCATGGATGATCTGAAATTATATACCGTATAAAGAATACTTCCATTTTCCGTGGTAGGGTAAGATTTCAGCATGCTACTTTACCGGGTCACGCTGCCTACATCGCCTTGGTGCGGCTGCCACCTAATGTATAGTTGACGCGATACAGCGTTTCTTACTCAGCCGCTGGATGCCAGGACAGACGCTGTTTGAGCCGCACCTCCTTGGTGGACAGACGCTCGGCACGCACCTCCTCAATCTAGCTGAAGTCAGAAGGACAACAGTGCCCAGGCTGCACTACCAGCTAAGTACGCAACCCTTAGCTGGCGGTCTTTGTCATCTCTTGACCCGTGGAAGCATGAGGTAGGAACTTGTGAGGACCATAGCTATGCTGCGTGGACGCACGCTCCATGCCAGGTGTCTACTCACCATTTTACAGCCCGGAGGCCAGAGTCCTGGAATGACTGGAAAACTCGTAAGATTGGTAAATACATAAATCTCGCACTTGATTACCACGGTTTTTTCCCTTCTTACAAAGAAGTGTAAATACATACAAATTAGAAAACCGACTTTTGATCCAAAGCCTGAAGGGCCAAGTGTTATATACAACGAACCCAGCTCAATGAACTGAACATGCCTGTGTGTGGAACGAAATTTCTAACTCAGTTTTCCAAGCAACTACTGAACCGATTTGAACGGAAGAACCGCCAAATGAAAGGTACTGTGGTCCCATACGAATTTTATTAAAATTGGTTAACTGGTTTTGGAGTTACCCTCGAGGAAGTGGTCGATTTCTGACTTAGATTAAAACCCATCATGTGACACCTCAAATTACATGAGAATACGAAAAGTAGTATATGGTGATGATATCAAAAGTCCAGATCCGCATTGAGAACAACCGGGTTAAAGAACCGGGTTGATGCTACGTTCTGGCTGCTTGGAAACATGCACTGGCACTTCGTATATTTGAAGTGATAAATGTCAGTTATTGTTGTTGAAATTCATTTTATATTCATTTCGCCATGTTTTCAGCGTCGCAGAAAGATTGCTGATGAAGTTTTGATACAGTTTATCTTCCAGAAGCTGTGATTTCAAACCCGAAAAATGCGATCTTGATAAGCTGAGTTGAATGGTACATAATACACGGTCCTTCGAGCCTCGGATCAAAAGTCGATTTTCCAAACGATTTGTATACCCTTTTTTTGTAAGAGGGGTAAAATAGATGAAATTAAATCGCTTCAGTCGTTCAAAAGTTATAATCGAAAAATATATATTTTCTAAGATTTCGTTTTTTGGACCACTCTATCTCAAAATGGGCAACCTTAATGACAAAATGAAAAATTGGAATCATATATTTTTCGCAAAGGAACAAACTTACCAAATGTTGCGAAATTTTTTGATTGGTATGGAATTGCTGAATTATCAAATTTTACGGATGTTCCGGAACTTCCGGAAGACCACTCAATGACCACTCAGAGCCATAAACTGTTCTCCACATCGCTTTACTTCTTACATTTTATATACAAATGGTTTTGAAAAACATCTTATTGCTTTAGGCCGAGACTAATGAGTTTACCATTTTTTCGGATGTTCTGGAGTTTCCAGGGGACCATAAAGTGGCCATATCTCGGAAGTGTGGCTGAATATGACAATTTAGGTAGCATATTTGAAATCTGCGGCCCAAAATTACTTGTAAACACAGTAAACATAGCTATGTAAAATCAATTTTTAGACTTTTTTCCGCCTTTTGTATGGAATGAAATCACTGTGCGACGCCTTCACCTGCTGTACAACTTTGCCGAAGACTGAAACCTTCTTCACTGAGAAATCTTTGTATGCAGCGTTAGTGTACTTTTTCTCTCCGTCACTTTTCTTCTGCGATGTTTATACTTTTTCTAGTATAAAAAGCGAGCATGCGTTGCTATGGGTGGGAACAGAGATATGATAATAGATTAAAATTTACACCAAGAAAGAGAGGAAGATGCAGAATGCTGATACAGAATAGAATATATTTTCTGTGTATATCGTCAGGATCCCAAGATATAGCATATTCTTGAAAAAAAAAACTAATTAGCACACTAGCGCTGCGTAGTGAGAGAATCGTAAACTGTTCGCCAATGAAAAGGCCTTGACCTACTGAATAGTAACATTCTACGTGATTCGTATCACGAGACATTCCGAGAGCTGCGCAATGTACAGCGCGTTAGTGCTCGTGTAATAAAAGTTGGCGCGAGTGCTGAAAGGTTAAAACTGTTTACTACTCAACCGCTCATGAAATTGATTTGAAATGTGTGTCGTGCAGATTCATCTTTCAAACTTATCTCTAATTAACAAACTGAATTTGGTTTCCATCAGTTTCGTTCTTAAAGAGGCTAAGGCTTTTTTGTTTTTGTTTTTTTTTTTTTGATTAACGGCTACGTTCAATCCAAAGCAGAACACCAATTCTTCATCTGACGTTGGCGTATGGCAAAACTTTACTGGGACTCAATTTGGCTAAATTATAACAGCCAAGTAAAAATGTGTACTCCTCTGCAGGAGAGATATTTTATGTTTATGATCAAAGTTTCTGTTATCTCCATTTCCTTTTTATTCTTTTTCCTTCGAATGCTTCCAACGCATAAACACCACACCACCCCACATGGGAAAAGTTAACGGTCGAAACAAACCTGCACACTTTGGCAGTAAACCTGTCAGATGCAAAAACCAACGGGCATATGGCACAGATTGAATGAGAGAATGAAGTTTTAAAATGACCGAAAGGAAAACTTTTCTAATTGTAATTAATCTTTTTTTTTCGTTTATTTGGGATGGTAAATCAAGTTAGCTTTACGGAGCCAATATATCCTTGTTTTATGATAAAACGAATTGTTCATTAATTATTAATAATTTAAACGAAGTATTAATTCGTTTAATAGGCCTTGCCGTTTGTAATCAAATATGATTTTTCGACTACTTAGCACGTTCATCTTTTCCCTAGTTTTGAAGGAAATAAGGTGAGTGTCCACCAGGTTTCATCAACTCAATCGAACTGAGGCTGTAACAGAAGATGAAGTAATGGTCTGCGGGCATGTTGAAAAGCATCCCCAATGCGAAGTTGATTGCTGACATTTCAGCAACATAAACAGGACAAGGTTCCTAAAGTTTGTGGAAGGTACTAGAGTTTTCATTGCAGACAACGAAACAAGTGGATCCATTGAGGCAAGACCCATCAGTGATCTTTTTCCGAAATTGACGTGTTGATAGTTTTCAGTAAAAATTCGTGGAATTATAATAGAACGAAATTGGAATCCCAGGAATCCCACCAGATGCTTGTTTCATGAAAATCATAATGAATTGAGGAACTGCTATAGGTCTGGAATATAGAAGACACATATCCAACGATGTGTATTGGTGGGAAATACTCATAAATTGAGATTGTGTGTTCAGCCCAGAATGTTTTCAAAATTTTCGTTTACAAATGTTGTTGTTGTTTCGTATTTAAGTGACTTTCAGCCTGAGGCTGGATTATCACGTGAGGGAAACGATCTAGACACTTCATTCCAAGTAACAATTTTAGTTTTATTCCAGCCGTATAGCACTTCTTCCGGGTTTGTTGATAAAACTACACTAAAAAGTGGTTTGTCTACCACCACCTCCCTTATGGTTCTTTAAAGTTTGTACAAAGTGGCTCACCCTATAGACCGTTGTAAAAACAAGTTAATAAAACCATTATAAGACCATTAAAGTTTTGAAAATTGTCTAGTGAAAGATGTTATGACCACTTGAGAACCATCATAAAACCTATTGGCTTCCATGAAAAGCAGCATACGGCCAAATGGCCACAGCTGTCAAATCTCACTGTGATATCGTGGTTGGTTTTTGTTGTTCTGCTTTGTTCGATTCTCTGCCATTTGATTCATTTTGCAGTAAATAATATCTAAGAAAAAAGTTCTAGTGTTGCGGAAAATTTAGATTGATAGCAAAATATCCAAAACAAATTGAGTTTTTTACAGCGTATCATGCTTTAAATCATATGCGCATTCAATTTTATGGTGAATACTAGCTGAACTCGGTGCGTGCGCTGCTACGCTTGCAACTAAATGAAGGAAAATTTAATATAACTGGCACGTTTATGGTATTTTTTTTCAAAATGAGTTTTTTTTTTCTTGAATAAGCAGGGGTTCAAACTTCTATCGAAACATGTTTCTTACCAGAGAAATACACGTGTTTAAGTAACCTGAACTATCCATTTTTGGTAGAAATTTGTGTTTCATTTATATGGGAGCCCTCAATTCCAGAGGGGGGTGGTTTCTCAAACCACCATACAATCATTGCCTTCAAAACCCCCCACATGCCAAATTTGTTTCCATTTGCTTGATTTGTTCTCGAGTTATGCAAAAATTCGTGTTTCCTTTGTATGAGGGACCCCTCTTTCAGTGAGCGGAGGAGTCTTAAATCACAATAGAAATATTTCTTGCCTTCGAAAACCTCCACATGCCAAATTTGGTTCCATTAACTTGATAAGTTCTCGAGTTATTCAGAAATTTGTGTTGCATTTATATGCAAACACCCCTCCCTCCCCCTTTCAGATGGCGGAGGAGTCTCAAACATCCATAGAAACATTTCTCTCCTCCAAAAACCTCCACTTGCCAAATTCGGTTCCATATGCTTGATTAATTCTCGAGTTATGCACAAATTTGTGTTTCATTAGTATGAGAGCCCCCCTCTAACAGAGGGCGGAGGGGTCTCGAGTTACCTTAGAAACATTTCTTGCCTTCAAAAACCTCTACATGTCAAATTTGATTCCATTTACTTGATTAGTTCTAGAGTTCTACAGAAACTTGTGTTTCATTTGTATGGGAGACCGCCCCCCCCCCCTTCCAGGGAGAGAGAGGAGGGGTCTCAAACTACTGTAGAAACATTTAATGCCTTTAAAATCCCCGCAAGCCAAGTTTGGTTCCATTTGCTTTATTAGATCTAGAGTTATGAAGAAATTTCAGTTTCATTTATATGACAGAACCCCATCTAGGAGAGGGGAACCACTCCTCCACCATAAAAACATTTTTCGCCACCAGAAAACCCCACATGCCAAATTTGGTTCCATTTGGTTGATTAGTTCTTGAGATATGCAGAAACTTTTGTTTCATTTGTATGGGAGCATCCCTTTATAGAAAAGGGAGGGGTCTCAAACTACCATAGAAACATTTCTTGCTTCCAAAAACTTCTGCATGCTAAATTTGGGTTCCTTTGCATGATCAGTTCTCGAGTTATGCAGAAATATGTGTTTCATTTGTATGGGAGCCCCCCTTTTCAGAAGAGGGAGGGGTCTCTTATTGTCTTAAGAACCTTCCCCGGCCCCAAAAAACCCTGCATACAAATTTTCACGCCGATCGGCTCAGCAGTCTCCGAGTTAAATCGTGACAAAGGAAACCCCAACTCATTTTTATTTATATAGATAGATTGGCACGATAAGAGCCGAAAATTAAAGCGCCTCGCAGGGCTGGTAGCGGATTTATGGATAAATAATAGTGACTTTAGTGACCCAAATAATATAAATAGTGACCAAATAGTGACTAAAAAAGGATTTCCAAATTTTAGTTTATATTAAATTTTTTATACATTTGTTGTATTAGTACAGTAAAAGTGAATAAAGTAAATACTCCCGTTTGCAAAAATGAGTAATACTGCGGCGCAGTGTCACTTTTTCGGTTTTGTTGTTGTAAATAAGCCTGTAATCAAGCGATTTTTTTTCTCCACGACCTCCTGCACATGGTTCGCAGCTCGTTTTTTTGCGAAGCCTGTTCCTTACGCACGGTCGAAACGCCTCCTTGAATGGCATGTGCTAGAACTACTTCTGACATATCTTGGTTCTCAATTCCTTTTTTGAGCCATTGCCATGTGATGCAGCTAAAGCTGTTTTCACTACCTTAGTCACCTAAGGATATTTAGGATCACCTACAGCCGTTTTCTTAGTAAAACACTGGCCCCAGCACACTCAGATTTTTTTACAGAAATCTGTAAAATTTTACCGAATTCTCAACAGCTGAACGTTCGGTAATCCGATTTAACGGATTTCGGTAAAATTCTACCGAAATGCGGTAAAATTTTTGCAGATAACTGTAAAATTTCACCGAAATCCGTTAAATCGGATTACCGAACGTTCAGCTGTTTAGAATTCGGTAAAATTTTACAGATTCCTGTAAAATAATCTAAGTGTGAATACTCCTCAATTCTGTACTCTGTACTCGATGTCAGCACTTCGCATTTTAACAAGTTTCATTCGACAAGAAGAAGATCATAGTTGACCTGTGTCGGCAGTTAATATTTTCACAGTATACTTGAAGCTTTCATTTGATGCAACGGCTGGTGGGTTGAGGCAATAGCAAACGAGTTCTCTAAATCAGACTTTTCGCTACGTGCTAACCAGGAGTGAAGTTTGTCGATCTCCTTCAATTTGACCAGCTCTGCCATTGTTTCATCCCTAACAACAACTTTTTCCGCAGGTAGCAAGTTCTGAATATTGTCCAAAATATCCCCTGGAAGTGAAGTATTTACGGGCCACACATTGGGCTTCCAAACTCGACCGACGATGGTTCGCACCAACTTTTCCAGCAACAAGATGTATTAGTGGTTCTTCCCTCTGGAAGAAACCCTAGAAAATAGCATTGAAATAGTATCAGTATGCTTATAAACAGCTCTTATACTTTATCAAAGTTGTTTAGACCAAATTCTACTTAACAAGTTTTGCAACATTGCCGAAAAAATATTCGGATTAACAACAGTGCAGTCAAAAGTCAGAATACCCTGAAGAAATTGATGAATTATGAATTTTTAATATCTACTGTATCAAAAACTAAGAATATTTGTCTCAGAAATTTCCTAGAAAAAAAAATATAAAATTTTAATGTACGAGTTTTAATGAAACTTTGTAATCATTACGCTTTTATAAACTGGTCGAATTGCAGTGTTTACCGATTTCACCTATGATCGAATTGAGTTCGCTTGACTGTCGGGATACGAACAATCAAATCTAGATTCAGAATTACTGAGCATATTGGGTAAACGTTTTGAGTTTTTTACTCCTATCCCATCAACATTTGCAAAATCCAACATTTTACGAGCGCTTATGGGCTTTAGAAATGGTCGTCTCGGTTGAGCTCGGTTTCTGATAGGGAGCAATACGATTTGACTTTTGGCTCAAGTCGTTTGACATCTAATCGATAAGATTTGAGCGATTCTCTGGCAAGCGGCCTAACCCAAACGGCAAATCGCGTGCTCCCTATCAGAAACCGAGCTCAACCGAGACGACCATTTCTAAAGCCCTCACGTTCTCTCCGCGACGAATTTTATTTTTGAAAAAAAAAAAACAAACCTGACTCGCGTCACGAGAAACGAATCTGTATCAATAATAATGAATTTGTGTTTTGTACGTCACGATTCAACTCGATAACAAATGAACGGTTTTACAAGATTCTTTCGGCGTTCGATTCGTCCTAGGGTTCACTGGGTTTATATGTATAGAAATATGAAAAATTGTAATGAAATAGTTAGAAAATTGAAAAAATAATGAAAAATGATGTAATATAGGACCACGTGCGTCGCTCTAAAACTAATAAAGAGTGCTGTGACTGACCAGCGCTTTGATTTTGACAAGTTTAATTGAGGTAGAGGTGCACACTACCAAAATGGCATGTAAATTTCTGTCTCCTGAGACCGACACATGCAAGCGTCCTTTAGCACACAAGAATGAGTTGAAAGAGATGAGAAAATAAATTCAATTAAACGCATCTTTCGTCGAATTGCGTATCTGTCAATTTCAGGAGACTTAATTTTACACGAAATTTTTCTTTACGTTCCCCGACTTTTTACATACATGAATTACGTCTCGTGTAAAGTTCATAATTTTTAAGTGTGTGGGACAGCGTTCGTCAAGGCATCTAGTTTGAAATAAAACTAATTAAATTATTACAAGTAAATAATGTAATACAACTTCACTGATTTTAATTAAAGTAAGTTGAAAAAACTCACAATCGCATGCATATTTAAAGTAAAATAAATGACAGACGATGACGCATCGTTGACGCTATATGGTGCGGTCAAAGCGTCATGAGCGTCATGAAGCCTTTTCAGCACTGAACGCTGGCGTTGACAATTGACGTGACGCGATGTGGGACGCGCTATTGTTCAGCAGCCTTTAGTCAGATTTGTGACCGCATCATGGAAAACGATATCAAGAAAATTAACTAAACCTATCTTTGCGGAATAAAAATATTGATACGGAACTGATCTCGAGATAATAGTACCACGATTAACAGCCCAAAATATATTTCACTTTATTCTGCTGTCAATCAGACACTGTTAAATACTTTCAGATTTACATAAATACATGTCAGATATACTGTAAAATTAACAAAAATACACTTTTTTTTGTATATTTCTCGAATTTATATAGTGTTGCTCGAGTGTTAGTACACGACACTGAAAATGTCTGCACATTGTAGACAAAATAGGCGTATTTGTCAAGATAAGCAACAATGGTAGTTGGAATTAAATGGAAATTACTGATCTTTCTTCTCATTTTCTAAACTAAAATTGTTATTTGGGTTGTTCTGCCAATTGTTTGGTAATAAAATGACGTAAAAGTTACAAAGAACGGGCCTTGGAGTAGGCCCATGTAACTAATACTGGAAGTTGCCAATTGTCCAAGTGAAAAGTTCATTTGCTGTTCTGGCGACAAATTGTACATTTTTTTTATATTCCAGGAAGTTCACGTTTCTGCAGGTTTTTTTTTTATGT
Source organism: Aedes koreicus (assembly GCA_024533555.2). Classification (NCBI taxonomy): domain Eukaryota; kingdom Metazoa; phylum Arthropoda; class Insecta; order Diptera; family Culicidae; genus Aedes; species Aedes koreicus. The sequence goes on from JAHHFK020000185.1 coordinate 120,714, forward strand.
TTAATGGTGGGACTCTGAATAGAGTAGAAACCTCTACACCCGGCCTTTGATGATCGTTACGTATATCCTTTCGCCTCACTATTCCTGCCGAACACACAACATGCCGTCGAAAAAGACGCCGTAGCAAATGACACGGAAGGAGCCACGTTTGAAAATTTTTAGTCGTTTGGTCTGTTTCTTCAATTATCTTTTTGTTATTTTATTAGTGAGGGTTACGTTTACAAGTTTTATAAGGCGTTTCGTAATTTTTTTAGTCTTTTGTAGTTTAATCCGTAGGGGTGTCATTTATGTCCTCTGAGAGTCTTCCGAGGCAGTTTTCTTGAACGAAAAATAAGAAGTTATTTACTCTAATTGTTATATTTTTATTCTCCGAACGTGGAGTAACGATTATGATGTAGAAGGAGATGTTTCGCTCATCGCCATGAGGCACCAAGAGTGGACAGTTGTGTTTGCTAGAATGAAAGATATGAAGAGAAAGTGTTGAAAGTTCCGTTAGTGTGCGGTAGATTGGAAATGGAATAGAAGTATTGAAAATTGAGCGAAAGGGCATGGATAAAGTAGTACTCGAACCAAGGACGTTATCATTGCTATCCTTGGTTCGAGTACTACTTTACCCATGCCCTTTCGCTCAATTTTCAATACTTCTATTCCATTTCCAATCTACCGCACACTAACGGAACTTTCAACACTTTCTCTTCATATCTTTCATTCTAGCAAACATGACTGTCTACTCTTGGTGCCTCATGGTGATGAGCGAAACATCTCCTTCTGCATCAAGAAGTTATTGTATTGTTCCTTGTGCGTTAGAATGACATTCCTTAACTCCTTTTGAAGCATTTCACCAGCCGTGCAAGGATCGTGTCGTCGCTGTTGTAACTGCCTCAAAAGGTGTTACATTTTCATGTTTGCTTTCTCATTCTTTCAGTCATGTTCATGTCCACTGTTTTGTTTGGTATCGTTTCGTCTTTTTGTCTTTCTGTTATTTCGTTTTTCAGTGTCTCGTTTACAAGTTTAATAAGGCGTTTTTATTATCCTCGAAAATATCATCGTATTTTTTTTTCAGTAGTTTTGTTCGTTGGTGTGGTCTGAGAGTCTTTTGAAGCAGTTTTTACGAATCAAAAATAAGTTGTCATTATGTCGTTCAAATATTTGAATTCTACCAGGTGTAGTAATATCTGATGTTACAAGTCTTAGTAGTTCCAACATTATATTTTTTATGGTTTACTGATGGGACTCATGTGAGAGAAGATTCCTTTTGAGTTTAGGAGGTCGTTGTGTCTCTTCATGTCATTTAATTAGTCAGTCAGTGTTCCGTTTATATGTTCAAGAGGGGATTTCGCAACTCCTTCTGCCGTTAATAATTTAGTTAATGTTTGGTTCTTATGTGCTCTGAAAATCATCGTTGCATACCTCGTCTTACCTCGTTTAATTCACTTATCACTTTGCCTGCCTTAGTCAGTTCTTGTCTTCTGCGTTTTTCAGTTAAATTATATACTGCCGCGAAACGCATATCAGTCCCATATGAAATTTCGGTGGTTTTGAGTTATGATTATTAATAGTTCTAATTATCGAAAATCTTGAGTAGTTTGTTCTGACGATACATGAAAAAAACATTGGGCCAATTTGTCCCATCATATGAAACAAGCCCTAATAACGCTCATTTCTTAACGATCTACGCGGGGTATCATTCAAACCATACATGGTATAGTTTATGCATTTGGGTTATCAAAGATTCATCACTAGCTCCTATCCGGAAATGGAAAATGTATGAATGATGCTTTCGAAGATGCTCTTCTGTAAAACGATACCGACTTCGTCTTTCAACAGTTACTCGGTTAACTCTCTCGCGTATGAAGCATTTCTGGCCGGCCGCGTCCAGGTCCTAAAACGATTTATTCATGTAGATTCTGTCAACTTTGGAAACCAGTGTGGCACACTCCTTACTACAGCCACAATATTCCATAATTACGTTATGTGCAAGACGCCGGTTTCTTGCGGTATCCAACTTCCGGTTTCCTTTTTGATCCTCTTTCTCAACGTTTTCCGTGTATCCTCATCTTTTCCGTCTGCATAAAAAAAGTTGCCATCCGAATCAGGTTCTATAGTTGGTGGTGCTGCGATCACCTCCGGAAGTTCGATGATGTTTTCCGTCAAGTTGCTTCCGTTTTCCACTTGTCCATTACTGGTTAAAAACTGATGAGGTGTTGAGCGGCAGTTTTTTAATGATTCCACCTCACGGCATGAAAACCGTTCAATGTTTCTCGAGGCCAGATCGAATTCGAGAAGATCTTTATCGGAGGCGTAAGAAACCTTGATCATGTGTAACGAAGACATATTGAAGACAATTCGGAACAACTTTTACGCGAACTAAAAGTAACATACTGCGAGAAAAACAAGCAACTTTGACAGTTAAGCAAGAGGAAAAAAAAATCATAAAGTTGGAATTACATTTGGCTACATGTTAAGCTCCGCTCACGATAGCGGAAGCGGAACGGCAGAGGCACGTCCCAAGTTGTACTATTCGCCGGCCCTGTGTGCTAGATGTACTTCCCATTTGGTAAAATTCCTTATATTTGTCTTCGACCAGCTGTCTTAGTACACCAAGTGCAAGTTGGTGAGGTTGTCCTACTCTAAATTTAGATTTGATTGACAAGTCAATTTTAGGGCCCATTTGGTTCCATGCTGTGTCATCTTGCCACTTAAGTTGCCACTTTGCATAGCATAGGAAGTTCACTGCCCACAAGGTTTTGGAATACATCATTGGCTTTTATCCACAGATATTGGATTCTTTAGTGGATTTTTCCAGTATTGCACATGATTTTGTCGCGATTGTCGATTGTAGCTAAATGTTTGAAGGGAAGACATCAGGCTTCAATTACTAGTGAACTTATAGGGGTTGTTCGTAGAGCACTTGAAGCAATCCTTATAACTTGATTATATGTTGATGCCAGTTTCTCGATATTCTCTCTACGTAGTACTTCCAGGCCGTACATCAGCTTGGAGGTGCTATAAGATTCACTTTTCCGTGGCAAAGTAAAGCTTCATTACGCCTATTCCCTATCTATTATTATAAAATTATCGCAAATGGAGCCGTTTTAATATTGTTTGTATACAATTTTTATAAAGCGTGGTATTTTTATTACGGCTCTTTGAAGTGAGACATAACAAAATAAGACTGGTACCTTCCTTGTTTTAATAAAACTTCTACTCAGTGAACCCAACAGTCGATTCCCTACACTGAAAATTTATTTTCGTATATTAGCGTCTCGTCTCGTAAATTGTATGAAACATTCACATTGCTTGTCATCTAACAAAATGCTTTTTGTACAATGCACAAAAAGAATTTCGTGAAGACCAGCCAATCGCTGCACTGAAAATTTATTTTTGTAAATTAGCTTTCATTCATAATTTCTTAGTGTGAATGTCTCGTATATTGTATGAAACATTCATTTTGCTTTTTATCTAGTGAAATGCTATCATCACACCTTTTTGTATAATGTACGAAATGGATTTCTTGAAGACCAGCAAATCGCTGCTTCGGTGATATTGCTGCTACGATGGGCGGGAATAATTTATTGATCCCAAAATAAAAATTGAAGCACTGGCGACAGTTATAACTTCATACTCATTATTAAAGTATCATCTCACGAGTCACCATGGCCTAATGAGATCAACCACGGATGCAGTATTAGCTCTTTCCAAAATACAGGATCGGTTCCCATGTCATTAACATGAAACATTAAAAAAAAGTCGTTGCGCTTTTTTTGTCAATTGTATTTAGAGTCGATAAAGTAGATCGGTCTGTCATGCATGCACCCACCAGAGAGACGTTTCTTTTTAATTTATAGCAGAATATTCGTAGCTCTTTGTATTGTTTTCGTACACTGCACGAATGTTGTTTCTGTGTCAACGAATGCTTCGTGCTTCTGACAGTTGCGCGTGTGCCATTAATTACGAATGTACCTTCATAAAAGAACAAATCAGTTTCGTTGCTGAAAACAACGAACAGATTCGTTAGTTCTACCTTCGATTTCGTAATATAAACTATCGATCGTACCATAAATGTTGGTGTTCCTGCTGGGATGGGCAGTAATCATTAATTTATCCCAAAATAGAAATTAAAGCACTGTCGAGAGTTAGAACCTCATGCACATGAATCGAGTAACTTCTCAGGAGTCAACATGGTTTAGCGAGTTCAACTACGGACTCAATAACAGCTCTTCCTGAAAATACAGCATCGAAACCCATGTCAGAAATATTAAAAAAACGCTGATAAACTCCTCGTGGTTGCGCATTTTTTTCACTTATATTTTGAGCCGATAAAGTAGATCTGTCAGTCGTTCATGCAACCACCAGAGAGACGTTTCTTTTTTATTGGCATCAAATTACTCGTTGCTCTTTGTATTATTTTCGTACAATGAATGAATGTTCTTTCTGTGTCAACAAATGTTTAGTGTTTAGCTTCTTAAAAAGTACAAATCAGTTTCGTTGCAGAAAACAACGAATAGATTTGTTAGTCCTACCTTCGATTTCGCAATATAAACGAAAATTAGTTTTTAGTGTACGAATGTCAATAATCTTGAAAACATTGTCAACGAATGTATACCTAGCTGGATTTAGATTTAAGCGTGGCTACGGCTCATCATCTCAGGGAACGCATAAGAAAGGTGTTGCAGCCAAGAAGAAATCGCCACATCTCTGTGGAAAGAGCCCCACAAGACTGCAACATCATTCAAGGCTCCAAGACAGGACATCCGTTTGTTCACATCTATAAAATCAGTGCATCAACCCCCGATATGTGAAGCGACATTAAGTAAAAAAAAAAGCCAACATGTGATACCACCACGACAGGATATATCTTTGGTTACCATCTCAGTGCTAATGGCGTTGGCCCACCCATCGCGACCAGATCACATATTCGACAAGAGGGACAGTTGTTTGGAAACTTTTAATGGATCCATAAAAAAAGGGCTTTATTCAAAAAATTATCATGTCGAGCCACCGTAATAATTATTCATCAGTCAATTACTCATTGCATACCTGGGAAACCCGTGTGTGCACCTGAATATTATTGCGGGGTCAACCACACAGCATAACACTCGAAGAAGAATAAATCACTGAGCGGCTTTTCCTTCTAATATTAATTGGCAGCGACATCGCAGTTAGTAATGCCACCGATACTAATATACATGCATTCCAACCTGGCATGGAAAACAATTGCGCCGCTACTTCAAGCAATTCATGCCTACAACAAGAAACGTAGTATGACAAGGAAGCAGCACCAGCTGAGACTCGCGTGTTTGCCTGCTGCCTCCGTCGACGGTTTATTCCCGTAAATTTCCATTCGTGGCAGGTACGTTCTGTTTGGGTAATGCTGATAAATAAATTTGCAATCCAAAAGCGGTACTTTTGTCCATTATGAAGTAATCTCCTCCACCATGCGACGTGACAGTAGTCGTACGGAGTTCAATACGTCCTGCACGATTGCATTCGATCCTTCCGTTTGTGCATTTACGACTATCTGAAGGTGAAATAAATTTACTGCAAGAGTGCTACAATTGCGTCTTTACGTAATAACAATCTTTCCGGTGTGCTCGATATTTCACTCTCCGGACGCACCATTTGCTTCTGCCAGTTTTGCTAGAGTAAAGTATGTGGTAAGTTCCTACCGTTGGCAACCACAGAACCTGAAGCGCTCGCCACCACGGGAGGTACTCCTTTCGCCATTGCAGCCACCACACAGCCACCCACCGACATTCTGCATACTATGTTGTAGTAACGTTCTCTAGGCTGGGCAGAATTAGCAACCCGATGCTAGGTACTCGTTAGTTGAATAAGCAATTTATGGGAAATACCTCAGTGCATTCACAACAAGCAGAAGAATTGCAGGAGTCAGCAACCACCAGCCAGCAGAAGTCAATAGTCCTGCGTACTGATGATAGAAAATTGAATTTATTGTTGAACAAATGATGGGAGTGAACGTTAGTGATGATTCTCATCACCATCATCATCGTTGAATGTATGCAACTAGAAATGATTGGAAACCGAGCCAAGACGTGCCAGTAGTGAAACAGCCTGTGGTTCCCTCTCCCTTCTTCCAGCAGTCAACACTGTGAATAGTACTTGAATGGGCCTTAGAAAGTCCGGGAACACAGTCTGAAGATGGTTTGGATAAAATATGTGCGGTTTGCGGCTCTGGCCGACGAACGTCCCTTTTTGTTAATGAACCTAGGAGGTTTCCGAAGCGTCTGTATGGCTTGCAACGGTTTCAATGGATGTTGTGTAGGTGGATCATTTTGCTGCTTGTGCAAATGTTGTAGACAAGGTGTTTGCGTTTGCAACTGTTATTATTTCTCGGTTCGGTAGGATGTTTTGCTTTGCTGAATCCGATCAAAACGATATTAATAACTCTAAACAAGTTTGTAACAGTGCAATATATTTGTGTCTAGTTGTGAGAATGGTGCACAATATGGGCATTGATTATTCGAACACGACAGTATCGGCTTTTCCATACTTCTCAAAGAGCTGTAAAGCCTATGAAACTATCCAATTGATTAATTTTGAAAGGATTTGAAAAAGTAATATTTATTATGCAGTACAAAAGTTGTTGAAAGAAAATTGCATTTATTTCAAAAATGAGAAGAGCCTTCATGTAATAATGTTTTCAGGTTTATAACCTGTCGTTCGACTGTTATATGCGCAATTATGTTGTTGTTATTATTGTGTTTAACACCAAGTTCAACTAATGTTAGAAAAAAAAAGAACAGTTTGATAACCTTTACACACGATATTATTAATTGTTTTTATTTATTTAGCGATTTTTTATGTTATACAAATATATCGAAGAATTACTAGGTTGGGTGAAAAGTAACCTCCTTGATCGCCAAAATGCGATGCTACTGCAAAAAAAGTTATAGTGCCTTGTAGTCCTTTCATATTTAAGCTCACGCTCCAAATTTCAGTGCGATGCTGCTCTTAGTTTTGTATTGACAGCTGGTTGTTGTTGACGTGTTTGCCATCATGTTGAATATAGATAGAAACGATTTTCGTTCTTTCATAAAACAATATTTTTTGAGAGGCAAAACGGCGAAGGAAACAAAAGAAAAGTTGGATAAGTATTATGGGGCAAATGCTCTGTCAGATTACACCGTTAAATATTGGTTTGGAGAGTTTCGTGGTGGCCGCAACTCCCCTTCCGATCAAGTCCGTATCGGCAGGCCCTCCGATGCGGTTACAGAGGACAATGTCAAAAAAATTCACAAAATGGTGCCACATGCCAGATGCCACAAAGATTAGTACTGCGCGCACATGCCATATTTTGGGCAAGTTTCTGCATATGAAAAAGTTATCCTGCCGCTGGGTGCCGCGCATGTTCACTCGTGACCAAAAACATGAACGCGAGAGCACTTCGAAACAGTGTTTAGAATTGCTGATACGGAATTGGAAGGACTATTGGCGTCGATTGGTAACTGTTGATGAAATCTGGATCTACTATTACACACCAGCGAACAAAATGAGTGCTCGGCAATGGACTGAAGCCGGCACGAGTGCTACGAAGCGGCCTTGGGAGGCTCAATGGGTCGAAAAGTCGGTTTTCTGGGATTGTCATGGCATAGTCTTCGTGGACTATCTCGAAAATAATAAAACCATCAACAGCGAGTATTACTGTGCATTATTGGAGCGATTAAAGGCCAAAATCGCTGCAAAATGGCCTCACATTAAGAGAAAAACAATTTTGTTTTTGCAAGACAATGCACCGGCGCACAAGAGCATCACAACCACGGCTAAATGTAAAATGAAGTTCCAGCATAGTATTTGCGGAAAATGGCACACACAAATTTGTCTGTATCTTTTTCATCATGCGAGTAAAATTTCTGAAAATTTGAGCAGAAAAAGTTCAATGTGTATTTCTAACGTCTGTCAAGTTTCAAACCAATCCATGAAGTACGTACGACCATGGCTTCGGAACAGCAAATCCTGCGTGAATAAATTGTGAACATTCGAACTGCCAATACGAATATATCCTATAAATTGATTGCTTTAAAGCTTGGTATCGCTAATACCACCGTGTCCCGTGTGATAAAAACCTTATCGGAGGTTTGACTGCTAAACGGAAGCATTAAAGTGGTGGCAGAAGTGGCCAGTTGATTCCAAGGTGGCCAAAAAGGTTATGGCAGATTTCATGCGCCGGTCAAACATCTCGATCCGGAATGACGCTATTTAATCGAAGATGTCGATCTGTTTTGTCCAGAAAATCATGCCTTTAAAGTGCAGAAAGTCCCAAACAGGAATAAGAAGCCAGATTTCGCTGTTAAAACCCGTAGCCAGAAGCTCTACACGCAGGTTCTCATCAATTGAGATTTCATCGTGATGGACGACGAAACCTACGTTAAGGACAATTTCAACCAATACTTAAATTTTCCAAGTTCCAAGAGTTGTCGCCAAGCTCAAGTTTGAAGTTCCAAAGGAAATTCTCAAGAATAAAATGTGATCATGTGCAGAGAATTTCTCAATCTGCCAGTGTTTGGCTATTGCGGTGAAATAAAATGTAACTTCTGGAATCATAAACAATCAAATATATAAACAAGAGTGTCTTAAAAAGCAAATCTTGCCATTCTTGAAGAATCCCAAGGGTTGTAAGCCTTGACTCATTTAATATCTGGATGCACTTTCACTGCAGCGTTTATTTTACTGCAGCGTTTATAGTCGTCAAATCTGAAATGTTTTGATAGCAGTTTGTTTTGAAGTGTTTCTTTTTTCAGTGCTGAAAAGTCAGGTTTTTTTTTTTGTTTCAAAGAAGTTATACTTGATGGATGTCACGAACCGAAAATTAACTTTGGACACTGACCTCGAAAATCTGACGTCTCGTCAGTCAAAGAAAACAATATCTTTGTTTCGCAATTTAAAGTGGTTTTGGTTTTCGATGTTTGGTTAACCATTGTGTGGTTGTATAAAATATAGCTTCCTAGTTAATCGTATGTTCATAATGCATGCATTAAAAAATAATCGACTAAATGTCGAGTACTTTTAAAAACAGACGTATCTGATTTTGTAAGCAAAGAGGGGAAGTAAGATTCAAATGTAAATTTCTCAAAACTTTCAGCACCCTCACGGAAAGTAGCATCACCATCATGTTAGGGAAATGTTACTCCTTGTGTTGGTGACCCTAGTTAGCATGGAAGTGCTAAGGGTTTCAAGAATTTAACGTTTGAATCGTACTTCCCCTCTTTGTTTACAAAATCAGATACGTCTGATTGAAAAAGTACTCGAGAAATGTTCCGATTTTTCATGCGATAACCCTGCCACCTGGTGGTTAATCTACCGGTCAGTAGTCAATATATACTAGTTGCCTATAAACTGTGGAAATTTGGCGAGCTATGGCGAGAACAGTGAAACAACTTCGATCTATGGTTTGTTCGTACCGCCTGCTCCATCCGGGCCTAAAAAGTCGGCCATCGTGGCTCACTTCGTGTCGGCCGGAAACGATCGCGGAAACATCTACAAGATTCTGGCACTTCGGGAGAAGGGAGAGTCCATCGGGCGGAAGCCTAGTTCCGGCCGTCCGATCGTTTTAAGCGACCGAAGGATTTAACAGAAGCTCAAACGGAAGATGGAAGGCAAGGTGGCCACTTTTTTCCGTGCGTATGTTTTTATTTCGTCGCCATCTTGCGTCAAGAAGTATTTGGCCAAAATAGATATCTACATGCGGAAGCATCAGTCCAAGTCAGCCGTGTCGGAGAACCAATCGGAAACCCAGAAAAAACGGCTGAAGATTCTGGTCAAAGAGATCTTCCCGGCGATGCAGAACGTGCGGAAGCATGCCAACCATCCCATCGTGCCCCAGCTCCACCCAATCGAGATGTGCTGGACCAATTTAAAGGCGAGTACATTCAAATAATTTAGTGGCCAAAACGACGGATGATTTGATTCAAAAAGTGAAAAAAGAACTGAAAATCTTCCTACAAACTTTTTTTTCCACCTATGGCCAAAGTTCCAGCTAACTGCCGCCGAAAATAATCGCTTTTTTAATGCGATTCTTAATGCAATTCTTTTAACCGTTGCCTTACTTCTATAGTAAGGTCTGTATCCACATTAATCCGGACACCTTCAAATCAGTGTAACTTTTGAAATATTGCACGTAGGAATGAAAAATTTCACTGTGGTATAGCTGAGAGTCTATGATGAAAAAGACTATGATTGATGTTTACATATCATGTTTAGTATTCAAGATGGGGACGAAATAAAAACAAGTGCGCGAGCGAATTTTGTACGGGTGTACGGCAAATCCTGACTTGTCAATACGGGACCTTGCAAAAACATTGGATTTGCCTAAATCCACTGTTCACGATGTGCTCAAATCATGTTCGAAACGTTTGACGGTGGAAAGGAAACCGAGAAGTGACAAAAACATTGGACGCGCTGATCCTGTCATGGACCGAAAGGTGCAAAAGGATATTAACGAAAAACCCAAATCTCTCCATTCGAACGGTGGCTCGTAAAATAGGGATGTCGCCTGGTTTTGTCCAAAAATCAAAACAACGTTTGGGACTTAAGTCGTTTAAAGTAAAAACAGTTCCAAATCGCAACGACAAACAGAACCTGGCAACAAAATCACGGGCTCGACGTTTGTACTGCGAATATTTGACGAAGTTTTCATGCGTTGTTATGGACGATGAAACTTATGTCCTGGAGGATTTCAAGCAGCTTCCAGGGCTGGCTTTTTATTCTGCCATGGCCAGAAATGCTACAGCTGAGCATTTCAGAACGAAGAAGGCATCGAAATTTCCCAAAAAATACCTTGTGTGGCAAGCAATTTGCACGTGTGGCAAAAAGAGTAAATCTTTCGTCACTACAGGCACAATAAACAAGGAGATCTATCAGAAAGAGTGTCTGCAGAAGCGAATGCTACCCTTCATCAAAAGTCACAAAGAAAAACCTTTGTTCTGGCCCGATTTGGCATCATTCCACTATGCTAGAACTGCGATGGAGTGGTACCAAGCAAATCAAGTGAACATTGTACCAAAAACCTCAAACCCGCCAAATTGCCCAGAGCTACGACCAATCGAGAGATAGTGGGCTCTTATGAAGGGGAAGCTTTCTGGAAATAAGCAAAGAATCAAAGACATCAAACACTTCCAGCTAATTTGTACAAAGACGGCTTCGACGATTTCTGAAGAGTCTGTACAAACCCTAATGGACGGAGTTAAGCGCAAAGTTAGAAAATTTTATGCCAATACCGAATAACTATGTTTTGTCTTCACGAATTGTTAAAACACATCCCATGAATCTGAAATAAACAACTACGACGGAAATATAATTTGAAATATATGTTTTATTAATGTTTTGAGGTGTCCGGATTATTGCGGTTACAGACCTTATTCTGTTGTTTCTTTTTTTTTTTTAATTTCAAATACTACAGCTCACAAATCAATGAGAATAGATTTAGGTGTGCATGGTTTATCTAACAGAGTGGAATTACGATTTTATGACAAATGGCTGAAAGACATAAGGACGAATAAAAAACCGTCGAATGACCGTCGAATGACCGTCGAATGACCGTCGAATGAACGCGAAACACCAAACGGAACACCCGGCGCAACCGAAACGGCACCATCCTACAGGAGGACCTGGAAGAATGCCATTACACCGTGGTCCTATGATAACTGTGGAAAATTTCAGCTCGATCGATAAAACTATGTTTGAGCGCCTGCGGTGTTCATTTCCCATAGAATTTTCTATGGGGAAACTTACTTTTACAAAGAAAAATCTAGTGAGGTGACCTGTTGTCCTATAGAAATAAATCAATCGAATTTGTTTCAAGGAAACTTTTCTTTCAAGACCGCAATGCGACCCAACGCTTCGGGAAAAATTTATTCAGCCAAAACTGCTTGATATCCAAACGAACGGCTCATTGGACTGTTTTTTCTGCTAGAAGCATTAGAGGACAACGGGTCACCTCACCAGATTTTTATCAGTAAAAGTAAGTTTTCCCATGGAAAATCCTATGTAAAATTAAAAACACGGGCGCTAAATTAAAAGTTCACCGATCGAGCGGAAATTTTGCCCAGTTATAAGGGCCCAAAAAGCTTCCGAAAATCATACTGGAACTGGAATTTAAATTTTGTCCCAGGCTAGTGAGCAACGATACAGAGTTGATTGATAGACCCACTAAACATTTGATCCAATTGCGCAACATCACCCAAAGGCAATATCAGAGAACTGGTCAGCCTGTCTCAAAAAGTCATTGTAATCGAATGACTAAAAATATCAAAGGACATAATTGTAGACCTCAGAAATAATAATTTTTCCGACAAGATCCGCGCTCTCCCAAGTTGTGCAAAGCCGTTTTGGAAGTTGACCAAAATTTTAAAAACTTAGGCAAGGCCCATTCTACCGTTGCCACTAGATAGCAATGTCTCTGAGGATCGCTTGATAACTCGTGCATAGAAGGCTGCTGCGACAGGTCAATATTTTGTCGTGCAAACAACATCCACCTGAGATTTCACGGAGGAGTTGAGGATCTCATGGACATGGACTTCAAGCAATTGATCCTCCAGTTCAACGGTTATCTGGCGTTGCTTTTTAACAAATGCCTGAGACTTTGTTACTTCCCCTCGTGTTGGAAGTCAGTTAAAGTGATCCCCATTCGGAAACCTGGGAAAGATCCATCCTCTCCCAAGAGCTATAGACCGGTCAGCCATCTCTCAGGATTATCTCTGTTATCTATGGATAGTGCTATGTTCGGTGCGTTCCGGTGTTTGTCTCTCAGGCTGTGGTTGTTGAGATGCGTCAGGAATGACACCGCATTCCTCCACAATGGTAGGATAACAAGAGCGCACGCCGTGAAACTACAGCGAAGCCTGCATCTCCTGTCACAATACTTCACAGAATAGAAGATCTGTATCAACGCAGCGAAGACACAGGTAATCTTCTTCCATACTCCAAATCTCCAAGACTTGTTTCACCTGATGATTATACAATAATCCTAAACAAGACAACGATAGAATAGTCCAATTCAGCTGTTTATCTTGGCGTTTCGCTGGACAGCAAGCTGATTTTCAGGGAACAGGTTGGCAAAACTATTACAAAGTGAAATGTTCTGTTGAAGCTACTGTACCCATTGATCAACAGAAGGTTTAGATTATGAGCATGAGCATGAACATGATTGAACGCCCAATAGCTGCTAGTCCGTTATTCACAGATCAACTGTAATTAAACAGAGAACAGATGATGTTTGAGACTAACATACATCTTCAATTTATAACAACAGGTGATCTTAATGTTATGATAGGCAATACCAGCGCCAGCCACGTTCAAATGTGGGTCAAGTTAGGAAAGGGTAGCAATTGGATAAAATGGTTGGGTTTGCAACAGGATCCGTTTTGGTAAACGGTGTGCTGGATTCAACTGACGTCGGCAGCGAATAAAATACTTTACAGTAAGGCTGCTGTTGTGGCCACTCACAAATGTGGGTGGTTTATTTCAGTAGAATACAAAAAAAAAAACACGTTAAAACATAAAGTTTGAGGTCCTATTAAAACCAACAGTAAGGATGCTGTTGGGTTCACTCATAAACTTGGGTGGTTTACTTCAGCAGAATACAAAAATACGTTAAAACCAACAGAAGGTTTAGATTTTCATTGAAAAACAAGCTTGCTGTCTACAAGCCAATCACACTCCCGATCATCGGATACGGCATGCCAGTATGGGAGAGTTGCACAAAAACACATCACCTGAAGCTTCAGCGTGTTCAAAACAAGTTCCTCAGGATGATCCTGAACACCCCTCCGGAGACAAGAACAACTGAGGTCCATCGTCTGGACGGGATAAAAACACTTGAGGATCGCACTAGTGGCAAATGCGCCGCTACAAAGAAACACAATACTGGAGGTGGCTGGTTTCGATTCCCAGTCTGGTCTAGGAATTTTTCGTTAAGGACAATTTTTCGTCGCCCTGGGCATAGGGAATGATTGTTCTTGCCACACAACCATACTACCATGCAAAAATGATACCTGGCATCGAAAGCTCCCAATTAATAACAGGGGAAGTGCATCTAGATCATAAAGCAAGCAATAAGCTAATTGTGAAAGCAATAATCTTGAAACGCCAAGAAAGAAAGAAGAAACAAATTATTATTTATAAAGATAAAATTTTATTACTAGTTTGACGAGAATAAATAAATAAATAAGTATTGATTAATTACCAGAAAAATTGGCAATACGATTATTGTCATTAATTGATTCGTGTAGTCCTTGTTAATTTTCAATCAGGTATCAGAGGCTAATCAAGTTTAATCATAGGATAATCTCCATAAGAGTTACTTGCGATATAATTTGCCAGTATCGCATCTGATGTCATTGTCTTTACATAGTCGTACCATTACGCTACCAAAAAATAAATGATCAGAATGTGTGATACTTTACTATTGATCAAATTCCTGGTTAGGCCAACAGCATATAAATAAAGCATTCTCACTTTATACATTTTTGGTAACGTTAAATATGATCCATTTAAGCACTCAATCAATAAATTGTGCTTCTTTGGCATATTCCTTTCTATAAACATGAAAACATGAAGCATAAGAACCCATCAAAACCCATTCCTTCACTGACGTATATTTTCAATGTACAAGTTTCTATACATTTTTTTAAAATCTTTTAAGATAGCTGAACAAAGGAAGTCAATTTGCACGATTATATCTGTACATATTATTTTTTTAATGTCAAGTTATATTTGAGTTAATGTTAAGACGCCTTCTCATTCACACAAAGCTGAGCTGTACTGAATGCAACGATTAAACTTATTCAATAAGATCATATGGATCTAACGATGGCATATGGGGCATCATCCCTAAATACAGCCGGGTAATCATTCAGTGCGGTAACATCCAGGCAATAAGATAACGTATTCCAAAAGCAAACAGCATAAATGAAGATGATCCAGCAGCATATGAGATGAATTGAGCCTTAATGCTGATTGGAATTTCATTCGGAGCACTTGTTAATGTTGTCAAAGACCACAAGTGGTGAACAAATTGCGTTATAATTACTCTTTCACTCAGGACAAGCACAACTCTTCGCAGCACACTAAGAACATCTGTTGTATTATTGAATATGTACATCAGGCCGTAAATATATCCTGGCACCATCTGGACCGACTTACTGTACAAAGGTTACACGAGAGCTTCAGCAAAGAAGGCAGTTGTTCTCCCAGCCCACCCACAACTCGCTCACGGAAAACCAATATTGATTGATGTTTCACTATGCTGCTGCAATCATTTTGTAGGAAAGGAAACAGGTTTCTGATGTGTTCCTCCCACCATTATTCCATGAAAATGCGAACACCGTTTCACTTCCACCTCCCCACCCATAGCCCGACCAGATCCAGGAAAACGAGAAAAAAATGGTATTTGGAGGCAAATTTGTTTCAGGATTTATGACTTATGGTTCCACCTGGCTGAGGCCCTTCCTTCTCCCGGCTCGCACGGAACCAACAGGCAGTCAGGTGGGCGCCACCACCACACACCACCGATAATCCTGCCAGTGTGGGTGTACGACTACGAGGACCTACGTGTGCGCATGTTGACGTAATATTGGCAGAGGTCTTTAGATTTATGAGCAAACTGCCATCGACCGTGAAGCCGTAGCCGTTGTCGTCTGTAACAACCTCGATTGTTTTCATCGGTTTATGGTGGTGGCAGAAGCCAACATATGGAAAACCGCCAAGCTGTCAATCATTAGCCGAAAGGGTGTTGAATAAATTATGCGTGGTGTAAAGGCTAATCCAGCGGGAACCGGGGAGGTTTCGGTACGTGAAAAGGTGGTTCCGTTGGTATCGATTTTCCGGTCGTTTATGGTGTAGGGGTTTATTTCTTTTTGTTTAATCGCAATTACTCGTTTAATGCTGTAAATTGAGACATGTATCTAGAAAACTCACCTTTTCACAGCGTTTGCATTTTTCGGTTGACTTTTGCCCATCGCTCCTTTGACTTTCCGTCAATATCCTCACAGCCAGTAGGAGTTCCTTGGATATACTGTACAATTCTTTGTGTTCTGGAACGAAGAATAAAAACAACATTGGAACGACGTTGACTCCTGCTGTGGCATCGCATGCGGAACGGTTCAATTTGGGAACGACACCGTCCGATGGGAAAAGTGTAATAAAAGAAAAGTTAAATACATTACATTTAATGTCTTCATACGGGGAGGAGATAGTATCGTAGGAGGTTATTGCGAATAGAGTGTTGTACTACGCTGCCTCCCCTCCCTTCCCACCTTGGAGCAAGTGATCCGGAAAGGAAAACATTTTCTCAGCTGCTGCCAATAGCGAATAGCGAGCAGTGCATGAAGCGAGCGGGTTATTCTACCAAGACCAGGGCACCCCAGATGGGAAAGTTTTGACGTAAGTTTGGAAAGAGGTACAACTACTGAGTTGCTTTGGGAAGAGCTTCGCGAAAGAACAACATAAAGTGACAATTTTATGGAAACAGCTTAAGTTTGCACGGAGTTCCTGGCGAATAATGAATTGAAAGGGTATTTCTTCTTACTTTGCAAACAGTAAAGGACGATGAAGTTAATCAGATGTGCATCGATGTAAATCGTTAAGAGTTTTGCCTTTGCTGTAGTCATTCTACTTGTTGTTCATAGCTTTCCGTTCGACAACTACAAATTTAAACCCATTTCAACACCATTATTCGGAATAATAAATATAATCGTTTTTTTTCTTCCCAAGCGAAAGGATTTTTTTTTTTCAAAAACCATAAGAACGAGAAGCAAACACAAGAAAACTAATTTCCTCCTTTGTCCAACCGTCTTTGGGTTTGCATGTTCAGCTCGGTTGCTTCCCAGTTTTGGCACCTCGGAAGAACCGGGCAGGGTAAATGAGAATAGAGATTGGATCGGAACAACGAATAAGTTAAAAAGCCACTTTCGGCTCCGGGCTTCTAGCGAAAGGCAAAATAAATGACACGGCGAAGTGGAG
This sequence comes from Aedes koreicus, assembly GCA_024533555.2. Lineage (NCBI taxonomy): Eukaryota > Metazoa > Arthropoda > Insecta > Diptera > Culicidae > Aedes > Aedes koreicus. Next base: position 137,694 of record JAHHFK020000185.1, read on the forward strand.
CTGGTGGTTGAGGTGTTGGTGTGGGAACAGGAAAACTTTCAATCTGTAAAAGCTCATCTGTGTCTATATTTCTGAACCCAGTGCATGGTGGCAGCGCGCAAGCCAAGAGTGGTTTTCCAGTGCATGGTGCGGTGCAGAATATACAACAATGTTGTACAACTGCTAAGACGACGACGACGACGAGCAGGAGGGGACGACTAGTGAACGCTACGGAGCAATGTTATTCATGAATTAAATTACAATTAAAATTTCCAGCAACATCATCATCATCATCATCGTCATCAGTGTTGTCGTCATCGTCAGAATAATCAGCATGTTGTACTCGGTAATGGTCGTAGAGGTAGAGGTAATGAAAACGGATACAAGTTTGAAAAGGATCAACACTGGTTAACTATGACTTTTCTGGTGTTATTGGGCTGTGTTGGTTGCATAACCGAACACTAGGCGATACAAATAAACGGCAGTTATGTAGGACTAAAGTCGATTCGAAACATTTATGCTTTGAAGAAAAATTTTGAAGCTTCAACCCTCACATGAGTCTGTGCCTATATTTTTACATAAAGTCAAAGATTTCTATTATGTTTTGTTATTTCATTTGTTTATATGTATGACTCAAATGACTCATATGATGCTACTGAGCAGAGTTGCAAAAACTATTTTATAATAACAAGAAAAAATAATAATCATTTAAAAAGGTTATAGATAAGTTTTTTTTTTGTAATTTATTGAGATTTTCAGCCTCGAGCTGGTTGATCTTCCACCGTAGTCACTCAAATACCTATTTTGGATATTTTCGTAGCTTGTCCGGGGATGAGATTCGAACCCGTGCCTTTGGCGTGAGAGGTATGGATGCTAACCACTACACCAGAATCGCATTCATTATAGATGAGCTGCTGATGAGATCCGATTACTGGTGTCGTAATTTTAGTTCATTGCCATGAAGCGTTAACTTTTCTACATTATTCCAAAGAAATTTTACCTACTTACACTCAAAATTTATTTTCGTAAATTAGCTTTCATTTGCTTCGTCATCATGGATTTTGTACATAGAACAAATGTCTCGTATATTGTATTGAAACATTTATATTGCTTATTATCTAGTGAAATGCTATCATTGACGAATTTCACGCCAACTCGTCTTCGTGATTGGCAGCACACTCTCAGAATCCAGTGAAACTTTGTGGGTATGTGGACTTTATCTTTTCAAGCAACTTTGCATACTTTGTTTATTAAAAATTTATCTAGACTGCCACTTGAAAAGGGCTTACGTTTTTTGATCGATTTTTTTTAAATCAACATAACTCAAAAAGGAAAAGACTTACAAAACAGTGATGCATGAGTGACTTCTAGAACATCGTTTTAACTTTTATAAAAAAATTGTAAAAATGTTAATATCGATTCTTACAGGCTAAAAAAAAAATTTGAAAAAATTCCAAAAAATGGCTATTTTAGAATTGGACGAAATTTTTTCTTAATAAAGGTAATATAATTGTCTAAAAGTTTGTCATACATTGCAAGATGGGCACTTTTAAGGAAAAAAAGTTTTTCTATCAACAACTTTTTCATGTTCTATTTTTACCGTGTATCACAATTTAGCAGCCATAAAGAATTGAATGTTTTGAACATCTTTGCAATAATCATCTAGACCAACATTTGAAAAGGGTCAAAACATTATCTTTTCCTTTACATCAGTAAAACAAAACCAAACATGTACGCTTAAGTAAAAGTCATTCATCTGCTTGTTCGGATATTTCTATTTTTAGGGGCGATTCATGTATGGCTTCGTTTATCTTTTAGGGTGGGGAGGGGGGGTGAGAGGGCTGAAGGAAGGTCAAGATTTGTTAGAGTACGTGTAAAAGGTATGGGAAAAATTGTGATAGAGGGGGCTGATAAATCTAACAAAATTGCGGACGTCATATTTGAATCGTCCTTAAATGGATATGCATCAAGTCTTATCAAATTAGAAAATTCTAATTTGATAAGACTTGATGCATATCCATTTAAAGACGATTCAAACATGACGTTATATGAATTATAGAAATACTGTTTATGACAATGAAAATTTATAGCTTTTTGTTTGGTAAGGGTATTATTTTATTTATATTTTATTTGTACGTTTTCAAGTATTTGTAATTAACATAGCTTCATATATTTAATTTATAAATCTTTCACAAACAAAATAAATTTCTTTGGGGGGGGCGACTCCGGCGTAGTGGTTAACATCCATACCTCTTACGCCAAAGTCACGAGTTCGAATCTCACCCCCGGACAAGTTACGAAAATACCCAAAAGGTATTTGAGTGACTACGACGGGAGATGAACCAGCCCAGGGCTGAAAATCTCGATAATCAAGAAAAAAAAAAAAAAAAAATTTCTTTGGATCATCCTTTGAATCAGAAAACCTTTTAGCTGAAATAGGTACAAAGCAATGAACCTGTGTTCCAGGTTTTGTCTTTTCGTGGCTACATAACACTTCAAGTTCTTCTGACATGTTTGCATACTCCTCAGCTGATATGAAGCAAAAAATCAGTTTTGGAATAGTTTTATTTGTCAGTTCAACTGCCCAGTCATATCGTTCCCGAGGAGTTTTGATTGTGTTTCCATCACATAAGACGTTGCAAAGAAGTGCCATTCTGCTTCCAATCCATACTTGAACTTGAAATTGCACAAGCTGGCAATGTTATTTTTGTTCTTGTAATGGGCCGCTGCGTCATCTGACATGAAAATAATGTTTGAGCAATATATTGAATTTTGTTTAATGAAATCTAGCAATTTTGATATAAACAAATGAACTGCTATTGAGTCATGGGTCAATTCTTCAGATATTACGATTAAGCTTTTGTTTTCCAATTTATTGTCCTTTTTGTAATATAATTCAAAGTTTTGATAATAAACAGGATCAACCACCTGATTTAATTGTATTGTCACTAAAGTTTAAAAAATAAATAATAATTAATGAATAAGCCTTCCAAATGGTAGCCTTGATTTTTCAAACATTCAAAGACACTTAAAAAATCCAAATTGTCATTATAATTAAATTTAATTGGCTTCTGTGAGGTTTTAGGATCAAATTATAAGACGAGTTGGAACGATACACGGTAAAAATAGGAAACGAAAAATTTGTTGTGAGAAAAACTTTCTTAAAAGTTCCCATCTCGCAATGTATGGCGAACTTTTAGACAATTATATTGCCTTTATTAAGAAATTTTTTTCGTCCAAGTCCAAGATAGCCGTTTTTATGCAAATTCACTTTAACTTTCAAAATATATTTTTTTTCAGCGTGTAAGAATCGATTTTACAATTTTTAAAAATTTTTTTCATAAAAGTAAAGACAATTTTCTAAAAGTCACTCATACATCACTTCTCTGCAAAACTTGTCCTTTTTGAGTTATGTTTACATGAAAAATTTGTTGTAAGAAAAACTTTTTTTCCTTAAAAGTGCCAATCTTGCGATGTATGGCGAACTTTTAGACAATTATATTGCCTAAATTTCGTCTAATTCTAAGATAGCCATTTTTTGCCAATTGACTTTAAATTTAAAATATATTTTTTAGCGTGACTAGAATCGATTTAACATTTTTTATAGTTTTGTTCATAAAAGTTAAGAAAATTTTCTAAAAGTCACTCGTATATCACTTTTTTGTAAGTCTTGTCCTTTTGGAGTTATGTTGACATGAAAAATTTGTTTTTAGAAAAACTTTTTCTACTTATAAGTGCCCATCTTGCATTGTATGACGAACTTTTAGACAATTATATTGCCTTTCTGAAAAAAAAAAATTGTCCAATTCTAAGATAGTCATTTTTTGCATATTGACTTTAAATTTAAAATATATTTTTTAGCGTGTAGAAATCAATTTACAATTCTTACATTTTTGTTCATAAAAGTTAAGACGATTTTCTAAAAGTCACTCATACATCACTTTTTTGTAAGTCTTGTCCTTTTAGAGTTATGTTGATTAATAAAAAAACTATCAAAAAACTTAAGCCCTTTTCAAATGGCAGTCTAGATAAATTAAAAAAAACAAATTATGCAAAGTTACTTGAAAAGACATAGTCTACACACCCACAAAGTTTCATTGGATTCTGAGAGGGTGCTGCCAAATACTGGATGAGTTGGCGTGAAACTCGTACATTACATTTTTGTATAATGCACGATATGGATTTCGTGAAAACAGCCAATCGCTGCTTCGGTGATGTTGCTGCTGCGATGGGCGGGAATAATTTATTGATCCCAAAATAAAAATTGAAGTGCTGGTGACAGTTATAACTTCATACTCATTATTCAAGTATCATCTCACGAGTCATCATGGCCTAATGAGATCAACCACGGATGCAGTATCAGCTCTTTCCAAAATACAGGATCGAATCCCATGTCAGAAAAGTTAAAACAAAAAAGTCGCTGGACAACTCAACGTGGTTGCGCTTTTTTGTCAATTGCATTTAGAGTCGATAAAGAAGATCGGTCTGTCATGCATGCACCCACCAGAGAGACGTTTCTTTTTAATTTATGCAGAATATTCGTAGCTCTTTGTATTGTTTTCGTACAATGCACGAATGTTTCTGTGTCAACGAATGCCTCGTGCTTATTACAGTTGCACGTGTGCCATTAATGTATCTTCATAAAAGAACAGATCAGTTTCGTTGCTGAAAACAACGATCAGATTCGTTAGTTCACCTTCGTAATATAAACTAAAATTAACTTTCAGTGTACATAGAAGGATACGGCGATCGCATGAATATTCCACTTTCGCAGGTGGTCAGTCATTAACCATTCGACTCTTTTCGACGAGTAAGCAAAATGTATGTTTGTGTTCTTTTTTAATTGTTTTGGTTCAATAAACGTAAATTTTTTTTGTCAACTTAATTTCGATTTTTACTTACACTACCCAATCAGAAATATCGAATCACTTCGAAAGTATTGCAACACACACACACTTGAATATTGCATCACCCTCAAAAGTATCGATTCACCAAGAATAGTAGAATTTATGATAATATATCTTGAAGTGCTTCAGGAAGAAGAACAGTGTAATTCGGAATTCAATCAATCGGAACTCAATATATGCGCTAGTTGGCATAACAAAGAGTAATTTTTTTAACGAGGTTTATATCGTGATCGCGATCATCTAGATAGTTTAAGCCTTCAACAAACTTGTCTAGAAGATCAAGTGCTTCCGTAAACTGGAGCTTGTAGTCCGGAATTTGGTCACTACGTTACGCTAGTGGACATGAAAAAGAGAGTACCTTTGAACGAGTTCATATCGTGATCCCGACCACCTAGAAACTTCAAACCTTCAGCAAAGTTGTTCAGAAGGTCAAGGACTCTTGAAAATTGGAGAGTATGATTGGGATTACTGTCAGTACGCGTAGCTAGCGGACATGTTAAAGAAAGTATTTTTCAATAATTTTATATCGCAATTCCAACCACCTAGAAATGTGAACCTTCAGCGAAATTGTTCAGAAAGTCTATAACTTTTAGATTCTGTAGTGTATCGTACGGAAATTGGTCACTACGTGGTGCTAATGAGCATGTTAAGAAGAGCATTTTTCAACGAGTTTATATCGTGATCCAGACCACCTTGAATGCTCGAACGACTAGAAATAAATTTGGTTTTATTATGGCACCAAGTGGTGCCAATAGGTTTCATATTTTCGTCAGGTTAATGAGAACCTACACAGCTTGTTTACGACGATCTTAAAACCTTGTTTTCTCAAATTACTTTTACTCCTATCAATAGTTTTATTTTAACTTTATGAACTCGTAAAATGTTGTTTGAAATGCCGCTTTAGGACTCATTGAAATTATTTTATTATAGTCGGTTGAAAAAGCATTTTGAAACCATTTTGCCTCCTGTAAATACATTAAACGGCAAAAAACATTAGCATTGAGAGAAGTCATGTGGTTTTAAAACGGCAAAAAACATGACCACATAGTTTCATAGTAGTCATTGCGAAGATGAAGTGGCTTTTTGGCAAAACTTTGATTTTTCCCAATGGCCATATTGAAATATAAGAAATCAATGAAATGTAGATAAATAAATGCATCAAATTTTAAATGTAATGCAAATGAACTGTAGATCGGAGACCAATTCCAGTATTCTTTTAGATAACCCTATTGAATTCCATCAATTATCAGGATTTTTTTTCCTATTTTAATTTTTTAAAAAAGACCGTGCGTTTCGTAGTTGCTACTCCGTTACTGATCACAGTGTAATTGCACAGAGAACCACATATATGGAGCTTGGGAGTAGCTTTACTCATCAATGTACAAGTTCACTAGTTCATTCTATTTATAATTCAATCAGGAGGGAAGGATGATTAGTTTGACAATCGTTGATTAGAGATCGTGTTTACCTCTGTATCTCCACAATTGTCAAGGGAAGGATAGTTTTTTTTGTGTGTTAGTGATGCAGGTTATTTTTAGATCATGGATTCACTGTGGTAAGTGATGCGATCAATGAAAGCGCAGTATAATGCTTTTCATTTTAAATCTAGTGGTGATAGAAAGTGTCAAGTGACATATGGCAAGGAAAAGGAAGGGCCTGGGATTGAACTTTAGACCATCTGCTTAGTAAGCCAAACAGGTAACCAATGAGCTACCCAGCCTCGTCATTCCATCAATTTTTAGGAAATTCATGATTAATTTATGGAATATATTTGAATATATTTTTCTGTAGTAAACTCGCATAATTTCTGAGGCGCATTAATTTTCGGCTCTAATCGTGCCAATATTCACCATAAAATTATATGTGCATATGATTTGGAGCATTATACGCTGTAAAAAACTCAATTTGTGTTGGATATGTTGCTATCAAGCTAAATTTCCCACAGCACCAGAACTTTTTTCTTAGATATTATTTACAGCTAAATCAATCAGAAGGCTAGAGAATCGAATAAGCAGAACCACAAAAACCAACCACGATATTTGGTTGTATGCTGTTTTTCATGGCGACCATGGTTTTAGGAAGGTTCTCAAGTGGTTATAACATCATTCACTAGTACATTTTCAAAATGTGTATGGTCTTATAAAGGTTTTATTAACTTGTTTTTACAACGGTCTATTGAGTGGGCCACTTTGTACAAATTTCGGCTTTAAAGGAGCATAGAAGAGGTGTTGGTAGACAAAACCGTTATAACTAGACAAAACAGTTGTGAATATAGTTTTATCAAGCCGGGAAGAGTGCTATACGGCTGGAATAAAACTAAAATTGTTACTTGGGCGGGGCGCGAATTGGCTTGAGCATTTTTGAACATTTAATCTTTATACCAACCTTCAAGAAAATTTCAACCTCCAGCAAAGCGGTTCAGATGGTCAATAGAAAAAAGAGTATCACGTCATTGTGCATAAAAAAGAGGTAATTTTCGAACGATATACCGTGATCTTGACCACTTAAAAGGTTCGAACCTTCAGCAAAGCAGGTAAGTTTTACTGCAATGCTATGACAATGCTTCATTAAGACTATTTTGTTTTCAAAATACTCATTTAACAGGAAACATTTAAATATAATTTACAATGCTACTTTACAGCATATCTTATGCTCATATAATGCTAATAAAATACTTGTAGCATCTGAAATTCAGATAAAGCGTTGATTTATTGCATTTATTGCTTTGTGGACAGGCAATTCAAGGATAATTCACCACGATAATTTGCCGCTTCATTCCAGCTTGATTGTGACGGAGTTTTCGGCCAAACATAAAACAAAACTCATCGCACACTGTATTTCCCAGACTCTGGAACGCGTTTGTTTCCGAAACTTATATATCCGCTTCAGGGAACGCGTCATGAGTCGATTGAGGACATAAAAATAAATTCGTTGAAGAAACTAAATGCTATCCCTGCCGTGGCGTATAACAAGTGTATGGAAAACTGAATTAACCGTTGTCATGCTTGTATTTACTCAACAGGAGCCTATTTTGAGCTACCGATTTTCCATTCCATTCGTCTTCTGCCCCTCAATTGGTCATATTTACGAAAACCTTTAAAAATGCCAACTTTTCATATAACGGACCATGTGCATTTATGAACTAGCTTACCTACTGAAGTAGAATCAAACAAATTAACTCGAAAACTATTTACATTGTCTGCTACAGCCTAGCACATCGGAAATAAAATAATGTAGACTAGTGTATTCTTCCTCAGAAGATGCCTTCAAGTGAGAGCCACGAGGTAGGAAATAGAGCACAAAAACACTTGTTCTGGGATCAGCAGCAGCCAACTGCTAGTAAGTGAAGCAAAGTAGCATGTAGCATAACGACGTGAAATGGAACGGTTGAAGTCTACAAGAAGAAGTATTTTCTGGGTCCTAAGGCCTTCTGCGCTGCGATGCGTGATGCCTGCAGCTGAGAGCCGCTCGTTCCACGTCGTGCAGGGGAAAATCAAGGAAATGCAGTGGCGGTGGTACCTTTGTAGAGGAAATGAAAAATACCCGATCTGCATACTATAATGGAAATTGAAATCAATATAATTATCTTTTTCGTTATTGCTCACGTTTGCAGCCGAGGAGCTCTTTACAAGTTATTGTAGTGAATGGATGGATATGTTAAAACCTATCGATATTTTACTTGTAAGTTTATTGAAAGTTATTCAGACAGAAGATGTGAGGCATCTCAATTGAATAAATCAAAGGTTACTGTCCAAACATGATTCTATGTTCATCCTGCATATTAGATTGAACCATCGTGACTATCAAATGCACTGCATGATGCTTCGAAAACCATTCCATCGATAGCCACTCCGTACGTCAATCACTTTTCGGGCGCACTTTAACCAGATGAGCGCCTTTTCATCAGCCATCGTCGTCTATGGCTCTCGATAGCCGACTAGTACACAATGGCAGTAAGATATCGACTCACACTAGCCAACAACCGAATAACCGGAAGTCCGTTGCTACTGGGCTGCTTTCGTACGAGTATCCGTAAGAGAATGCTTCCGCAGAGCCAACTAGTGGCCGGCCGGAGATGAAAATTAAATTTTACAGTCTAACGAACTTACCTGTACCTGTGCTGCCACCAAGTGCTTTCAACTTGGACTTGAGCTCGAGCGTTAAAAATTGAAGGGTCCTCAGTGGATCGAAACGGAATAAATTAATACCAGTTTCCAGTTCCGATGACTTGCACATCGGAACTCGTGGGCCTGATACCGGTGCAACCAGAGTGGCGGCCGAGGGCCGAAGACGGGGCTGTGGAGCAACGGCCACAATCGAACTGGTTGGCCGTGTGGACAAGGACGACGATGACGGTGACGACACAGCAGGAGTTGGAGTTGGTCCTGGTGGGCTGATGGGCGATGAAATGTGATCCGATGAGTTCTTGATGTGGGTTGAGGAGAGAAGGAAAAGAAAGGGAAAAAATGGATTTGTGCGTGATTTTCAGGTTCATTCTCGAAAGCCCAGAATCATATTTCCAATTAAAGCTGATGGAAAGCTGAAGATAAGTTCGTTGTGGGATACAGGTAACCCTAGGTTTTTACGGATTCTTACGGTTTTCTATTCTCTCAGCGACGGTATCCCTGCAACTGTTGATTGAGTTGCTAAGTACGTCATTTGTATCCAATTTGGTTGTTAAGCATGGAATCGGTGCCATTTCAATTCTTGAATTCCTTCAAGCATAGTTTTGCTTATTATAACGCATGTATTAAGACAGTAAGTTTCTACATTGACCACAAATAATAGCCAAGTTAGCAATGGTATGGAGTTATCATTCCGATCAAGGAGCCGGCTACGAACAGAATTGATTAAATCAAGCATTGGCCAATAGAAATTAATCAGGATGACCAATAGAAATTAACGCAATTGATTTGTGGTAAGCCTAAAAAATAGCAGCAGCGTTCATTAATTGATGGAAACGTAATTGGTTGCAAAGATTTTAAAGAATTAAAGACAATATGACAAAGTCTTGGTCCCTCATGCAGGCCTTTAGCACAATATCAAGCCTTATCAATCCGAAAAAAATATGAAAAAATGATCAACGAGAATGAACATGCCTATGAACATTAAATCAACTTCAATCTTCTATCGTAACCGTCTAGTTTTCTAACGCATCCCTTTCTTATCATCTTTTTCCAGGTAAAACAAATCTCACATCATCTATGACGAACTTCATCCGTTATCCCTCTCGTACGCATCGTCTTGCTTTTACGGTAGAGTAAAAAAAAAGTCAACTATCAAAGGTAACGTCAGGAGCATCCCTTATCTGTTTTCTTATCATTTTCAAAGCCAGTGAATGTGTGTTTGTGCCAGTGAGAAGACGGTTGTCTTGCCCCGTCACTGGACCGGATTAAATTAGATTAATTTTTGCTTTGATGCGTCCGACGGGAAATGAGGGAGAAATGTCACATATTTTTCTAGTTGATTAACATAATAACAGACCAGCTGCGAATGGCAGTCCAGGGATTGGGAGACTGTCTTCGAAAGGTGCCTTTTGGAATCTGATTTAAAGTTGCTTAATGCATAAGTTTCCTATAGGAACATTATTTTACCAATTCAAGCGTCATCATTCCATTAACTGAACGCCGACAATTTCAAATCACAGAAACTAAGCTTTCGTGAATTGTTCAAAAGAATGCCATTGTCAAAAAAGTTACATCCCAAATACCAGAAACAAGCATGCTTCATACTAACCTTTGATTTGATCTGAGACAGCGACGTCGCCGTCCCCAAAGCAAACGACGACGACGTCAGAATCCCGTCCCAGCTTTCGGTCCCGCTTTTTATGTTCTGCTGTTGCAGCTTGATTTCATCTTCAACTTCCGATCTTGGCGCCATCCCCGCAGCAGCGGCACGTCTATCGTAATCCCCATCGGGCTGTGCCGCCGCCAGTTTCATGTTGTCAAGCTGATTGACATTATCAATCGCCTTGCCCCTACTACCAGCCAGGCCATTCCGTCCTCCGGGAGTATTGGATCCCACGATGGCTCGATTATGCTGCTGTGGCTGTTGTTGTTGCTGCTGCTGCTGGCGACAACAGGGCCGAATAAATTTTGAGCCTTGCTGTTTCTCCTGCTGACCCGAATTAGGGAACTTTTTACCTAGAACAAGGGAGAAATATTAATTGTACATTTACCAAAATAATGGTTTCCTATATAAAAATTAATGGATTATCACCCTCAACATTAAATTGAGAGAGATTCAGGAAATCAGATCGGTTGGAATACATTTTACTTCCAACCGTTCAGAAGTGGAGCGTGAGGCTACTAGCTGCACGCTAAATAGCACCGAATCGTCTATGCTAGTCCTTGAATAGAATCGATTATAAATTCCTTTAGAGGCAGTTCATTTGACGTCACTCCAAACTTCTTTGATGTGTAAGTTATTTGTTGGTTTTTTTTTTCAGAGTCATGAAGGTCTTCTTGTGGTGATATTTTTTTCAAAAATCTATTGTCATAATTCATATCATTCTATCGTCTTGTTGAATCATGGTTTTGTTTGTAAACGTTATATTTTTATGCTGGGTTTTGTTTTGTTCGAATTATCTATATATTTATGTGACAAATTATGAATAGGAAAGTTCTCACCAAATGCTGCAGATGTTTTTTTTTTCCAAAATTAGAGCCTTATGCTAAAGTGAAAGGTTTTTGAACGTTAACAACTCTCGTCCACCTCAACAAAATGACTTTATTCGTATGCCGTTTGATCAGAAAAACTTACAAAGTTTTTGTATTTAAGTTTGAATTAATTTTATTTATTTTAAATATTTTTATTTTTTTTTTATAAATAACTTTTTTTTTTTTTTTTATTTTTTTTTTTATAAATTGAAAATTTTTTTTTTTTTTTCCTGGGTAGGGAAAAAAAAAACAAAAGGTTAAAATTTTTTTTTTTTTTTTTTTTTTTTTTTTTTTATTTTCGTTGGTATACCCCCAGGGCTGGTAGCAGGTCACTTGGTCACTATTTTGCGTCCAGTCTCTAAAAAATCACTATTTGCATTCAAATAAAGTCACTATTTTTCGTAAAATGGTCACTAAAGTCACTATTTTCGCACCGCCAATTGTAAAAAGCTAAAAAACATCACTTGTACCTATTGTACAATAGTCAACCAAATTAAGCGATCTGGCCACACTTTATAAAGTCGAGAAATATACACCAAAAAAACTAGATGCCCTGGCGAACGCTGTCCCGCCTCTACTTCAATTGCACTTGTCAAATGCAGAGTGCTGGTCGGTCACAGCACTCTAGATTAGCTTGAATGCGACGCACGTGGTCCAGATCGATATTTTCCAGCTATTTCATAATAATTTTTCACATTTCTATACTATACATATACACTCAGTGAATCCCATGACGGATCGAACGGGATAGGAAATAAAATGTCCATTGAAGAAACTACATAAAATAATCAAGTCATTTTTGATTTACACTCACTTTTTTTCAAAAATATTTTGTTAGATTCAGTTTTTTCAAAAGCGGACTACTCTTTTGATATCCAAATAGTCGAGAAAAGTGGGAATGAATTGTAAATCAGATAAAGAACTTATTTTCGGTTACTCACTTAGTAATTCTGAATCTAGATTTGATTGTTCGTATCTCGACAGTCAAGCGAACTTAATTTGATCATAGGTGAAATCGGGATACAGTGCAATTCGACCAGTTTCTAAAAGCGTTATGATTTGAAAGTTCCATTAAAACTCGTCTATTACAATTTTATATGTTTTCTAGGAAATTTCTGAGACAAATATTCTTAGTTTATGCTACAGTAGATTTAAAAAAAATCATAATTCATCAATTATTTAAGTTTATTCTGACCTTGCTTGACTGCTGTTAAACCGAATACTTTTTGGCAAAGTTGTAAAACTTGTTAAGTAGAATTTGATCTAAAAAAAACTTTGATAAAGTATAGGAGCTGTTTCCTACTGCTGATAACTATTTCAATGCTTTTTTTTAAGGTTTCTTCCAGAGGAAACCACTCATGCATCTAATGTACGCTGATCTGGAAAGGTTGGTGCGAACCATCGTCGGTCGAGATTTTTAGGCCCAATGTGTGGGCCGCGAATGCTTCACTTTCAGAGGACATTCTGGACAATACTGAGAACTTGCTACCTGCTGAAAAAGTTTACGTTTAGGATGAAGCAATGGCAGCGCTGGTCAAATTAAAGGAGATCGACAAACTCCACTTTTTCAACTATGCAAATAAGTATTACGTTGCTGCTGGTAAGCACGTAATCAAAAACTTCAAGGTACTGCCCCATTGGGTTGCTCGAAATGATGACGTAGGACTACGATTCTAAATGTAAGCCACTTAGATGGTACAATGCAATCTTTATTGAATAAACCCTTTCAGGCCTAATTTATACAGGTAATTTGGTGAATTCTGATTGATTTGGTGCTCAATAACATATGTAGAAATGATTGAAAAAAGTAGGAAATATTTTTTGAGATATGCTGGGTCATCCAAACTGCCCAGGAGTTCAGAACTTGAGATCTACGGTTGTAACAGTGGCTTTATCCGCTATGCAATGTTATTTATTCAAACATATTCATTGAATGTCCTGGAAGATCAACTGACATTATGAGATAATCTTGGAATATTCTATGCCAAACAAACTAACTAAACTTTGTATAGCCCATAAAGCTATTGTTACAATTGTAGACTTTAAATTTTGAAGGACAGTTTGAATAACCTGAAACTAACAAGGTTATCCTATGATGTCTGAGGACATTTCAGAATATTCATTGAATATGTTTGAATATTTATCGTAGCTTTGTATAGCCCAAAAGGCTACGGTAGATACCGTATATCTCAAGTTCTGAACTCAAGGTCAATTTTTATTAACCTGAACATCCCGAGATAATCTAAAATGACTGATGAGCTTACAGAAGCTTCACTGAATGTGTTTGAATGCATGTCGTCACCTTTCATGGATTATAAAGTTAACTTTACGACTGTGAATCCTAGGTTCTGAGCTCAAGGACAGTTTTGATGACCTAGAACATCCCAAGATTCCTCATTATATCGGTTGATCTTTCAAAAGACTCACTTAATTTGGTCAAAAACATATTGTTACTATGTCCAAAAAGCTGTAGATTTTAAGCTTCAATTCAAAACTAAAATCTATAGCTGTAGATTTAAAGTTTTGAATTCCAGGAAAGTTTGGATAACCTAGAACATCCGAAAATTATCTCATAATGTCTGTTGTTCTTCCAAAATATACAAGGAATATTTTTCAATACACATCGTAGCTTTGCATAGCCCAGAAAGCTTTTGTTACAACTATAGGTCCTATGTTATGATCTCAAGGATAGTTTGGATGACCTAGAACATATCATATTGCTTTATAATGTTTGTGGACCTTTAAAAAGTATAATTAAATAAGTTTGAATATTTATAGTAACTTTGTATTATGATGTTGTTTTTGAGAAGGAAATAATCTCCCATCACATGTGAGGCTCTAGGAGTAGACGGCACTTTTTTTTTGCTAGAACAAAGTTGTTAAGAGAAAGTATTGATAGTTCCGTTAGCGCACGGCAGGCTTTGAAGATTGAATAGAAGTAGCTTTGAAAATTGAGCGGAGGGCATTGCGAGGTAGTATTTCGAAACAAGCACACAATCTTTTGCCAAGCATCCCCTGCGGGGTAGGTCAAGGCAGGAACGAATGCATCACCTTGACTGGAAAAAGAATGTGCGCTTGATCGTGCTCATATACTACCGATAGCTTAAATGGTTCTAACGAACTGTCTATTTGTACCTTGTATTGCCTAAAAATCACTGGTACAACTGTTAATCTTAGGTTCTGAACGCCAAAATAGTTTGGATGACCTAGACCATCTTAAAGTTATCTTTTTGTGTATTTTTACGTTCGAAAATATTCACTGAATATACTTGAATACGTGACGTAACTGTGTATAGCCGGGTTCTCCCATAGCTCAGTCGGTAAAGGCGCAGCTACAAAGCAACACCATGCTTTAGGTGGCTGGTTTCGATTCCCGGTCCGGTCTAGGAATTTTTCGTTAAGGAAAATTTCTCGACTCCCTGGGCATAGGGTATGATTGTACTTTCATATCATATTAATGCAAAATGGTACCTAGCAGCGAAAGCTCTCAATTCATAACTGTGGAAATGCATTTTGAACACTAAGTTGAGAGCAAGCAATAAGCAAATTTTGAAAGCAATAAGCCTAAAATGCTAAAGAAGAAGAACTTTGTATAGCCCAAAAAACTACTGTTACTATCGTAGATTTCAAGTTATGAACTCCAGGACGATTTGGATTACCTAGAGGATCGCAAAGTTATAAAGAAGAAGAACTTTGTATAGCCCAAAAAACTACTGTTACTATCGTATATTTCAAGTTTTATACTCCAGGACGGTTTGGATTACCTAGAGGATCTCAAAGTTATGAAATTGTTACTGTTGACCTTACAAAAGACTCATATGTTTGAATACATATGGTCACCATATCTAGCTCAAAAAACTACTGTTACAACTGTTTTGAACTTAATGATAGTTTGGAGTACCTAGAATATTCCAAGATTGTCGAATTATGTATGTTGACACTATTCAATCAATATTGTTAAATACATATTGTCCCTTCGCACACTCTTAACCCCTACTGTTACAACTGTAGATCATATGTTCTGAACTCAAGGACAGTTTGGATGATCTAGATCATTCCCGTTTATCTCATGTTGTTTTTTTTACGTTCGAAAATATTCACATAATATGGTTGAATACGTAGCGTACCTTTGAATAGCCCACAGAGCTATAGTTACTTCTGTAGATCTTAAGTTCTGAACTCAAAGAAAGTTTAGATGACCTAGAACATCATAAATTTATCAAATAATGACTGTTGACCTTCCAAAAGGTCCATTTAATATGTTTGAATACATATCGTAACGTTATATAGCTTTTAAAGCTACTGTTACAACTGTAGATCTAAAGTTTTGAACTCAAGTACATTTTGGATCTAGAACCTCCCAGAAAGATACAAAAATATTTAACGTTTATCATCGGGAATTTAATAAAACGTATGCGTATGTACGTTATTCTAAAACAACGCTTTACACTATTAATAAGGCATTTATTTTTTCTTCCTGAACATCTTCATATTCGGGATGTTCTAGGTCGTCAATGAGGCCCTAAACTCACGTATTTTTTTTTTATTTTCCAGTTAGAAATTTTTTTGGAAAATAAATTTGCCGCAGACAGTGTACACTTTTATTTAGTCTGTGTGATTTTATACAGCCATTATCCTTGTGGGGTCATTTATGACCCCTTAGGCTTGAAGGAGTTAATATAGTTTTTAAGGCAAGGCTAAACATTAATAAATTTTTCAATAGTATGTGGCCCGAAATCAACAATTTTCTCTATTGAAATTGATGTGTAGAAATACTTCCGATCGATTGGTGTAAAACATTTGAAAATCTTTTGAGAAATGACTGAGATATTAATGCTTAATACCTGACCACTTTTTCAAAATTGTACCCCAGTATAGAAAACAAAGACGTAGTTCTACGTCAAAAGTCTGGTTTGCAGAACTCGTTTATAAAATATTGCCAATGTCTCAACCCACCAGCCGTTGCATCTAGTGAAAGCTCCAAGTATGTTGTGAAAATCGTCAAGTTACTTCCGATTCAGATCAACTATGAGCTTCTTATTGACTTATTGAATGGAACTTGTTAAAATGCTAGGTGCTGACCTTGAGTACAGAGTACAGAATTGAAGAGTATTGGAACTAGTTGTTTACTAAAAAAACGGCTTAAATACCCTCAGATGTCAATATATGTCAAACTTAATTCTAGCACAGGCCATGCTGGAAGGGGTTTCAACCGTGCGTATAGACCTGTTCTCGCAAAAAGGAGCTGTAGACCAAGTGCAAGAGGTCGTGGAGACAAAAAAGTCGCTTGGTTACAGGCTTCTTTACAAAAAAAAAAAACCCAAAAAGTGATACTGCGCCGCAGTATTATTCATTTTTGCAAACGGGGGTGATCACTTATTTCATTTTTACTGTACTTATAAATCAAATGTATAAAACATTAAAAAAAATGCTAAATGTAGAAATCACATTTTGGTCACTATTTTGTCACTATTTGGTCATTATTTTTATTATTTTAGTCACTAAAGTCACTATTATTTATCCATAAGTCCACTACCAGCCCTGCATCCCTTAGCTGCAAAATAATTGTGCTTTGTTGCCGGTGTGTGATTTCATTATTGTATTCCGTCCCCTCTTATGAATTTTGCATCGTGCTACCTTTTCGAGATTCTCTTCTTTCTTGGCTATGCTATTAACGCTAGTATGTAGCACGCGAGACGAACCGAAATTATTTCAGTGTTCGACAGTCGCTCTAATCTGCTGGTTCGAACGAGGTTTTGCCCTCCCACCGCAGTCCACCCGGTTGGGGTATGTATGACAAAACTATCCAGGATAATTGAGTATGTCACGATATATTTACGGAAAGAGTCAATGTTTACTGCTGTCAGTTGAGATCTAATGAAAAAATGCATTGCATTGAACTTGGACATTGGAGTGCATTGGAAATGGTCAGTTCGAAGCTGCATATAGGATGATTGAAAGAGGGGAGGGCACGGCTTCGGACTCCCATATGTAAGGGGCTGCCATAAAATGAGTTCACGTATTCTTTCGTACGGCATGGACATAGTTGTACTTAGGACCAAATATCAACTCACAAGTTTATGGCCCCACAACATTTGGCCCATGGTTAATGTGTTTCAAGGAACCATTCTTTTTTCATACTTTGCTTCTTTGTGGGTACAACACAAAAGGATGATAAACAAAAGGGTGAGGCGATTGAGAAGGAATAAGACGAATAAAAAGCAGGTTCATGAGCCAGTACAGACTGCGAAAGAAACCTACGAAGGACGCTGGTGGTGTTTGCAGCCATCCAGTGCTGATATTGGCTCGGGTATTAGTTTCGAAGCTAATAACAAAATAATAATTATATCTTGTTATTATTAAGACACGTTCAATCATCAATTTATATTTAGTTAAGTTTTCGAGGAATGAAATTTACATTAACAAAATTACATTAAATTCACATACATGAATCAAAGTTTGAAAGAAACATTTAATATCCTGCGTTATTCAATGCACATAAATGAGATGCTATATTTAGCCTAAATTCATGGGATATTGTTTCGTTCTGCAAAAAAAAAAACAAAATAAGGCGTTTATAATTGTTTTTTTTTTAAGGTTTACTGGCGGGACTCTGAATAGAGTAGAAACCTCTACGCCAGGCCTTTGATGATATTGTTGCGTAAATCCTTTCGAATCATTTTGCCAGCCGTACACGGTACATGTCGTCCAAGAAGACGCTGTTGCAAATGACTCGGAAGGAGCCACGTTAGAGAATTTTTAGTCCTTTCGTCTGTGTTGTTTTTTTTTTTTCAATTGCCTTTTTCTTATTTTATTATGAGATAGACATATGTAACAGAGGAGAGGCACCCACTTTTGTTAATGCAATTAGACAAGAAGTTCTTGATTTGACATTGTGTAGTCCGATATCTCTGACAAAATTAAAAATTGGCATTTATCTGATCTTTGTCTGAACACATGCAAATATTATTTGAATATGGGGCTGGTCAACAACTCATACAAGAGATCCTAAGAAGGCAAACTGGGAACTCTACAATTCAGTGTTAACAACGAACGTTAATACGCTGGTAGTTAGCACAAATTCTCGAAAAGAAATAGAAGAAAGTTTTAAACAACTTTCAAATATGATCCAGAATTCGTTTAACGAAAGTTGCGTTGCTAAGGAACGCTCTACTAATAGGGATGTACCATGGTGGAACAACAAGTTACAAAAACTTCGTAAAAAAGCCCGGAAAATGTTTAACTGGGCTAAAAAATCACAAAAGTGGGGTCCATATAAGGAATCCCTCACGGATTACAATGAGGAAATACGATCCAGATTCGAGATTCCAGATCAAAAAAGATACATTGGAGGCATACATGTAAAAACATTGAAAGTACTCCAGCAACTGCCAGGTTGCAGAAAATCCTCGCTAAAGATCATTCCAATGGGGTTGGGACTTTGAAAAGAGAGGATGGCTCTTTTACTAATTCTGTTAGTGAAACGCTAGAGATGATGATGGAAACACATTGTCCTTGTTCTATTATTAGTTCAAGCGAAAATCAAGGTACATGCGCATCAAAAACTGGCATCAAAGAAACCAGGACGGGTGTTCATGAAATAAATAACGAATCGACTGGGTTAAAATGAACCAGGGATGATTCTAGTACTTTGGCCAACATCATATTCAGCAAAAGCAAAGTGGATTGGGTGATTGACTCCTTTGAACCCTTCAAGTCTCCTGATAGGGATGGAATTTTTTCTGTACTACTACAGAAGGGAAAGGAATTATAGTTGATTCCGTGCTTCATGCAACAAAAAAAAGATGATGAGTTAAAAAAAAACCAGTGTTAAATCGAACAATCAGGAAAATTGTAATATATACAGTGACGGACAATACAATAAGACCAAAGCCCTTTTCACAATACAATACAATACAATGAGACCAAACCAAATGTTCATACAAAACGGTCTTGTTTGGAGGCTTGTCTTTAATTTTTCCGTGACGTAATTTAGCTGGATTTGTTTCTTTGGCCTAGAAATAGCCTTTATTTTCATCTGTAACAAATTAGTTAATCACTTTAGAAATTACAGACACAACTTACGACAAAACAGTAAGACCACCTTTTGACTTCCATAGTTTAGGCCATGTTGATGCAATGCAAATTACGATCTAAAGTGTACTGTTGTTAAACATCAAAAATCAAAATTCAGATCCTCAAATTTGAGCCGTATGTATGGAATTCAAACGGTGGTCTTTTTGTTTTGCCGTAATCCGTGTCTGCATCTTTTAAAGTGGTGAATGATAAATTTAAAACAGATGAAAATTCAGGTTAGTTCTAGACTACAGCCGAAGTTTCAGCTCAATAACGGGAAAATGTAAGACAAGCTCCCAGACATGACCATTTTGTATGGAAATCGGGTTTTGGTCGTATTGTTTAATATTTTGGTCGTATTTTTTTTTAATTTGAAACATAACATTAATTAAATTACATATATTTCATTCCGCGTGATCCCTAAACTGCAAAAATACTTGCATATGTTTTTGAAAGCTAGTGTGGAGCTTTAGCTTCCACAAGCTACCGAAACATTTGGAACTGGTGGGTACCTACCGAAGCGTCCGTTCGTGTCGACCGTCAGAGAAGTAAGAGGTAGAAGTGGTAGAAGCATCGAAACCAATCGTGACAGCGGAATTTATTGTTGTGGACAAAAGTCAACGGGCAATACTTGGGCGAAGCACAGCAAGTGAACTGCGTCTTTTGGAAGTGGATCTTTCAGTCAATAACTGCGAAGGATCAGCTGGTACAGAGGTATTTCCTAAGATGCCATGCGTACTGCATTAGATTCAGCATAGACCCATCTGTTCCCCTGAGAAAAAGCCGTACTATAACGTTCCGGCGGCCTATCGCGAAGCGGGCCGAATGCGTCTAGAAGACATGGAGGCGCGTGGCATCATCGAGCGCGTCGTAAAAGCCCCCGAGTGGATAAGCGGCATGTCGGCGATACCAAAGGACAAAAACGATTTCCGACTTGTGGTGAACATGCGCGTACCAAATAATGCTATAAAGCGTGAACACTTCCATGTCATTAATCGATGAACTAAAAGTTAAGCTTCACGGCGCGAAGTTCTTTACAAAACTAGACCCAAGTAATGCCTACTACCACCTAGAACTCTGTAAGGAATCACGTGATCTTACGACTTTCCTGGCAGAAAATGGTATGTATCGCTTTACGCGCCGCTTGGTGTAAATATGCGCCTCTGAAATCTTCCAGCAGGAGATGTGCCGCCTGATGGAAGGAATTGATAACATCATCGTCTACATCGATGATATTCTAATATTCGTCGACACATTAGTGAAGGTCAGAGCGACAACGTGCCATGTTTTGAGAATCCTTCGAACCCACAACCTAACCCTCAATGACGAAAAGTGCGAATTCACATCACATTCCTAGGCCATGGGTTAGACGAAACTGGATTTCACGTTGACGAAGGGAAAGTAAAAGCGATTAGAAGATTCAAACCTCCTAACAGCATCTCCGAGCTGAAGAGCTTCTTGGGACTAGCATCAATCGTCAGTCCCTACATCAAAGGTTTTGCAAACATTATAAACGCACTATGGACTGCAACTACTGCTAAAAATTGGTTCTGGGGACCCGAGCAACTTAAAGCTTTCGAAACCGTTAAAGATCGAATTACCCGTTGTGCATCTACGCTAGGATATTTTTCAGAAGGCGATAAAACGATTTTGCTTCTAGAAGACCGCTGGAATATGTTTGAGGTTAGGAGCACCACAAAAACGGGTTGAAAGACCATTTGGTGAGCTGGTGCTAAAACTGATACAGTGTAAATGATATATGTATATGCTCAAAAAGGACATGTGATGATTTTTCAGGTCTACGGTATTCCGTAAGGCGCTTTTTCTGGAAGTGGGTCTTTCAGACGGCGATAAAACGATTTTGTATACGGACGCTCCTACCGCCCTAGGAGCTGTCTTAGGTCAGGAGAGTCCAACCAGACATCCTCGCATCTCTGTTTCGCATCGAAATCCCTCACAGACACTGAAAAACGGTACGCGCAAAATCAGCGGGAGGCGTTGGATTTTAACGGACCGTATGCCAGATTTGGCGGAATATCAATCTTGCTGATCGTTGATTATCGTTCTTGGTAAATAGATGTAGTACCTACGTTACATTATAATTCTAGCCCTTTCCTGTCCCAGATTTTTGATAGTCCGACCGGTAAAATCGACCAGCTTCGACCAGACCACGCAAGTACTAGACGCGGTGTTTGAACAAGAGGGCGTCCCGAAATCGATTCGGTCAGACATCTTAACCTCAAACAAATATCAGCGGTGTTCTAGATGCGCCTTGTGGTCCTACCTTACCACAAACCATAATCCGGCGGTTTTCCAGACGCGCCTTACGGAACACCGTAAACCTTCAAAAACATCACATGTCCTTTTTGAGCAAATACATATATCATTTACACTGTATCAGTTTTAGCACCAGCTCACCAAACGATCTTTCAACCGTTTTTTTTTTTTGTGATGCTCCTAACCTCGAACATATTCCTACGGTCTTTTAGACACGTCTTGTGGTTTTCCTAAGCGCAAACCATAATCCAGCTGTCTTCAAGACGCACCTTGTGATTTTTTTTCAATCGCAAACCAAAACCCAAATGCCAGTTCCAGCATATTTCTTTATAAATTTTCAGGCAATTCATAATAATCTCCTGGCAGGATCGTCAATTTGGAGCTTCAGCTGTTTTGATGCTTCTACCACTTCTACCTCTTAATTCTCTGACGGTCGAGAAGGGATTGGTCCCACTAATTCCGTTGCTTGTGGAAGCTAAAGCAGCACAGCTAGGTTCTCGTATATTATCTCATTACAGTGAGATTTCATTTATAAATCAACAAACATGTGAAGAAGGAATAATTTAATTTACACGAAAAAAATGTCACTAATTCGTTGCTTTTTTACAGTATTAATTATAACTTATTTGAGCACAATCAGAGAATCGTCAATCATCATGATATGGGAACACATTTCAAATTATCTAGGGTAATTTTACCGATTATAACAGAAAATAAAGTTACTATAAGAAGAAGAAAATTTCCACAGTTTCTTTTTTAAATTGTCAGTTTATAAATAGGGGTGCAAGTAATGCAGCAATTAAAATTTTCTATAGGAAAATTGAAGCTTTTCAAATTCATTGAATTTGAAAACAATCATTTAATCCCAAATTGTAATGAAACATTTGACAAATTTCTTTTGAAAAATTAAAATGTCCACAAAAGAATCACAATATGATATTTCTATCTCCGTTCTAAAATTGAGAATGGAGTATCATTAAACTAAAGGCTGTTTTTATGCACTCTCATGTCTCATTTCAAGTGCCCTAGCCGACTAGGGGAGGAAACGTAAACCAAATCGTTTATTTATAATATAACTTTAGTTGAATCTCGAATATCGCTATCGTTTTTCAACGCAAATTTTTTAACACTTCTACGGAAATGTTTTTACCTTACCTTTTGCCATCGACGCTGCGAAATCAACACCAACGACTCCTGGATTATTGATTGACTGTTTTTCTCGGACTCCCGGCATTGGCTGCTGAAGCGATTTCCGAGATGATAGATTTCGGTTGCATGTAGTGGTGGTGGTGCTTGTGGCGACGGGGGACATCCTTCGATGTCCGGGAGTCGTATCGCTCTGTTGTTGTCGTGAGGGCAACTTTTGGGATGGAATGTTTTGCAAATATTCTTCACATTTTCTCACATAGTTATGGTTCATTATAAGTCGTCACGGTCACTGGATGCGTTCGTGTTTTTTTATTCTCTTTCTGTGCCACTGAATTGCGCAAATACAGATTTATGACCCGGTATCGTTAGAACTCACCCAAGGGCGAACCCGAATAATGGTAGTCTGAGGATAGAAATAAAAGGGTTCACCTTCCTCCGCTCCCGGGATTTATTAGATTAGAGCTGGAAAGGTGAAATTGTGATTGCGGCAGCTCGTAATGATGAAATTATGCAGAATCAAGGCCGATGATGGTGCCTTTATTCCTCCTACAAAACTTTCTCTTTTTCTTCCTGGCCTCAAATGGGTTAGGAAGAAAGTCTCCCGAGGCCTGTCGAAGGATGATTTATTTGATTGGACACGTGGGATTCGCGAGAAGCTATAAACGACACGCACCCGCAAATTACGTATGTAGTTGGTTTGAGTTCAATACCGAAGCAAGCACGGAATGCACACGCGCGGACGAGGGTTCCGGTTTTTTTACACTTGAATAGAGCTCCGGGAGCAAGATATAGTCACAGACGGACCGACGACAGAACTAATGGAACCAGAAAGATTGATCGGAATAAACAAAGTTGTTTGTTGATTTGCTGACACAAAGGGATTACAGTTGATAGGCTGCTTGGATTGAAAGCGATCCGTTGATTCGATTAGCTGAGTGTTTTGAGTGTGTTGGTTTGGTCTCAGGATGAAAGCGAGTAGGGTGTGATAAGTTACTACTTTCACAGTTTATTTGGAGTAAGACTGTATAGCATTGCATAGAACACTTGAACCAAGGGGTGGATCGCTTAGCACACTTTTTTTCTTTGAAATTGCTTAGCACACTTTTCACCTGGGCCATTTTTTTTTGAGTGTGTCTACAAGCGTTACAATGTTCTGGGAGTTACCGTAATGTGCCAAAAGTGCCGATGTGTTGACAGCCCAAACTGTTATTTTCTACTGAGGCTGGCAACCAGGCAATGCATATTAGCAAGGTTGCTGGTTTCTGATTTCTATAAGCTTAACTGTCAAAAATGTTCCTCAGTGTGCCACAAATGTGATATGAATTGAACATCGAAGTGCCGCAGTTATGAAACATATTCGTCTAGTGTGTAAGATATCGTGACTGACACACTGTTCTAAGCGACTTACCCTTGACTTGAACGCATCATGGGGGGAGTTACAGAGAAAAGCCTATCCACTTTTAATAAACGTTGCGCCAAAAAATGTGTCATCCACTCGTCCTTACAACGGTTTGAAAAAAATGTCTTTTATACCGATAGTGCAACCTCATAGTCAAAAGAGATAAACAATTGACGAGTTTGAATTTGTTATATATTTAACACTCCTATTGTATAAGCTTAAAGTTACATATAGTGCATTAGCGTCAAAATTGACCACTGATGATGACTTGGCCATCATCTAAATGTTATGGGTGCAAAAATTAGCATCCACATCAGATTTTTAAATTTGACCATTTGAAGCGGTTCCAGTAGTAACCTGACGAGGACACATTTCAGAATTTATTTGGCTGGAGCTGTTTATCGGATCAAAATTCATCAAATTTTCATCCAAATCTTCAAAAACTTCATTTCATAGGACAGCAAAGGAATTTGCACACTTCCTAATACTTTGATGTCGATTCCAGTAGGGCTCAAAACGGACACTTTCAGAACCTCGTGTACTGGTACCGTTGGATGGCCTAAAATTCATGGTTTTTCACACATTATACACATTGACTCTCATATCAGGGACCAACAAGAAAATTTTGCCACTCCCTGATACTCCGGTATCGGATCCGTAGGATCCAAATTGGACACTGTCAGAACCTCATGTACTAGTACCGTTGGACGACTCAAATCACATGATCTTTCATCAAAAATAACACTATGTTATGGATTAAAAAGGGAATTTACCCCCCTTCTTGATACTCTGAAACTGTTTTCGGTAGGTCCCAAACCGGACATTTCCAGAATTTAATGTACTGGTGTTGTCCGATGGCTCGAATTTTGTGATTATTGACTCAATTGAACATCATACCATGAACTAACAAGAATTTCACGATATTTCACCCAATCGTACAAAGTAATCATGCCATGGACCAAAAAGGGGATTTTACCACATCCGGATATTGTGAAACCAATTCCGGTTGACCTAATAAGAAAACTTTCAGAACCTCATGTATTGGTACTGTTTGATCGCTCAATATTCATGATTTTTCACCGAGAAATGCATGAACGCCTAGTTATAAACCAACAAAGGATTCTGGATACTCTGGGATCGGTTCCGACAGGGCCCAAAACAGACACTTTCAGAACCTCATGATCATTCGATAGCTATACCTTTATTTAATAATTTTTCACCCAGAAGCAGATACATAGACATCATGCCATTAACCAAACAGGGGATTTGATCAATTTTGGATACTCTGGAATCGGTTTCAGAACACACAAAGCGAATTCTATCCGAACCTCTTATATTGGTACCGTTCTGAAGATCAAAATTAATTATTTTCCCCCAATGGTGCAAAGACATCATGACATGGACCAACAAGGGGATTTAGTCTTCCGGATACCCTGAAACCGGTTCGAATAGGACCCCATAACAGCATTTT
Organism: Aedes koreicus; assembly: GCA_024533555.2. Taxonomy (NCBI): domain Eukaryota; kingdom Metazoa; phylum Arthropoda; class Insecta; order Diptera; family Culicidae; genus Aedes; species Aedes koreicus. The sequence continues at coordinate 163,611 of JAHHFK020000185.1, forward strand.
CAGAACCTCGTGTTTTGGTACTGTTTGGCGGTTCTAAAATTCTTGGTTTTTCACCATAAGTTTCAAAAAACCTTTCAGAACCTCAAACCATTCGACGGCTCAAAATTCGTGAATTTTCACCCAAAAGTATAAAAGCATTATTACACACTTAGAAAATTTTACAGTATTCGGTAATTTTTTACCGAACTTTCAACAGCTGAATGTTCGGTAATCCAATTTAACGGATTTCGGTAAAATTTGACAGCTACCGGTAATTTTTTTACCGGAATACTGTAAAATTTCTCCGAAATCCGGTAAATCAGATTACCGAACGTTCAGCTGTTGAAAGTTCGGTAAAAAATTACCGAATACTGTAAAATTTTCTTAGTGTGTACATGAACCCACTAGAAGACTTGGCCACTTCCAGATACTCTAGAATCGATTCCGATGAGGCATTAAAAAACACTCTCCGAATTTCAGGTTTGACACCTTATATCATCCTATTTTATGGGTAATGCTAACCTATAGTTTGTTATTGTCGGTACAGGCGATTCTAAATGATGGTGCAAACGATAATAGTTTTAATTCTGACTATACAAAGCGTCGGAAGAAATGTATTGCAATTTTAATGAACATACAGCGCACCACTTTCGATGCTATGGTTTAAATATACGGTGTGTCTCACAATAGGTGTCACCTTTTTTCAGTCTTGGTTTATTCCAACTGGGTAATATTAACAGCGGGATTGATTATACCCGTTTTGAGTGTATTCTTTTGACAGCTTATCGCTGAAGATAAATAAGTGATTCCGTTTGTTTATGTTTATCAGCTATCATGGAAGCCATACGGGAGCAAGTTTTAAAATTACATTTACAAAAGCTTAGACCGTGTCAGATATTCAGTAGCCTTAAGCAGTTCGGAGTGAGTAAGCGTCGTACCTTGAAACGATTCAAGGTAATTGGAAATGACCATATTGAACACAAAGGAGGTGCCAGAATGCAGAAAAAGATCATATGTGTGAGGGAGCGATAATCCGGCCGTATCTGGCCGTAAATTGAGCAAACAATTTCAAATGTCCCCTGCTTCAATGAACAGGCTCCTCAGACATGATCTGGAATGCAAGCCGTACAAGAAACAACGGGTTCGCGGGTTGACGGAGCGTTAAAAGCAAACCAGGGTCCAAAGAAGCAGAACTCTTTTGGTTCGGCACGGTGACAGCGAGATTTTATTTTCGGATGAAAAGCTCTTCCTCTTTCAGGACCGTCATAATCAACCAAATGATCGTGTATATGGCAAAAGTCTTGCCAATATTCCAAGAGATAAACTAGCTGTTGAACGCTATCAAAATTTATCGAAAATCATAGTATGGGGCGCCGTTTCACGAAAAGGAAAACTTCTTCTTCTTTTCAGGTTTTGAAGAAGCATCTGCTTCCATACAGCGTTTAAGTATGGGAATAAACCATATTGTTTCCAACAGGACTCAACTCCAGCTCACAAGGCAAAAAAGACACAAGCGTGGTGCGCGGAAAATTTGCCCGATTTCATCACAAGCGAAGAATGGCCTGCATCTTCACTGGATCTCAACCCACTTGACTACTTTGTTTAGGGTTATATGCTTCAACATATAGGCCCTACGAAAGGGCTTGCTCTAGATCGATTCAAGAAACATTTGGTTGATATTTGGGACCAAATTCCTCAGAAAATCGTGCGTGCCAGCTGCGATGGGTTCACAATGCGTTTGCGCAAAGTTATCAAGGAAAAGGGCGAGAGATCCGAATTGAATTAATATGGTTTATTTCTATAACATGCATCTTTCAAATGAAAAATAAATGCTATGATTTGGTTGATTTGTTTTGCTGTAATCCCATTTTTTTTGGTGACACCTATTGTGAGACACCCTTTAGAACCAAAGTCAAATTGTGTCATTTGCACCATTATGTAGATTTCTCCTGTACCTACAATGTAGATGTTATATGTAGTGATCTGGAGCTATTGGTACAGTTGTTTGTGATGCCAGATCTACGGAACTACCCTCATATTTATGAAAATCAACTCTGTTTGCGTAAATACGGATCTGTAGACTAAATATAAGGAATTTTTGCGGAAACTTTACGGATAATTAACTTTTTATGCCAATGAGGTCTCATGCTTACCCAAAAATCAACGTGGTAATATTTCCGCATCCTCACTATTATAATTTATGGTTTTACGAAACTAACCGAGGGAAGATGGCATCGCTTGTTGTATGAGCACAATGAAGAGATTTCACAACTATACGTGATTCCACAACTAACCCTCCCTAAGCTCAGTCACCAAAGCGCAGCTACAAAGCAACACCACGCTGGAGGTGGTTGGGCCCAGTTAGGTCTAGGAGTTTTTCGTTACCCTGGGCATAGGGTATGATTGTACTCTCCACAAAACCATACTTATGCAAAAATGGTACCTCTGGCATCGAAAACTCCCAATTAATAAATATGGAATTGCATTTAGAAGTTGAGAGCAAGCAATAAGCTTATTGTGAAACCAATAAGCTTGAAACGCTAAGAAAGAAAGAAGTAGAAACGTAAACCCTCCGTAAAATTGGTGATGTTTTTTATTGTGGTTGCGTTTTTTTTTTTGTTACTGAAATCTGATTTTACCATTAAAAGTGAAGACCGGATGAAATTAATATTATTGTATCACGAGTTTGCGAATTTTTGATCGAACACTTTTCATAGAGTTCCGGACAAGTGTTTTATCACATTTTTTTAATGCCTTGACCCATTTTTTGTTTTTGCACTTCTGCATATTCTCAGCTGCTTACCACTCTTTTTGAAGACCCTCTGGGCCGAAGCTGAGGGCAATTTGGCGGATTGATGTCTTTCTCAACGAAATCTATACCCTTTTCCGTGAGCTAATTGAGAGTTGTTTTGCGTAGTGCGCCGATGCTAGGGGAATCAGGGTAAAATCAGCTATATCTACGTTCACAGAGCCGTGCGGTAAATGAAACCAATTTCAATCGATTTCCCAGAAAATTTTACAAAGAACTAGAATTATTTTATTGATCTTGAGTCACACCGAGCAAAGAAAATTGTGAAAAACATGAAAATATTAGGGGAATCAGGGTAAAATCAGCCATATCTTCATTCACAGAGCCGTGCAGTAAACGAAACCAATTTCAATCGATTTTCCTAGAAATTTTACGTAGGACTAGCATCATTTTGTTGATCTTGAGTCACACCGAGCAAAGAAATTTCTGAACAACAAGGAAATATTAGGGGAACCAGGGTAAAATGAGCTCATTTGCTCCCCAAACAGCTCCGTGCGGCCAATGAGACCACATCCATTCGATTTCTTAGAAATTTTCCTTCAAGTAAAGGTAGCATTTACATAAATCGTTCTACTCCGAGCTGAGATATAGAATTCTTTCGCGTTTCGAGCACTTTTTCCCACTGTGCACCGGTTGAATACGTCGGTATTTCAGAACGCTTTGCACTTGCGTCATGTCAGATACACCGGTTATAATTTTTAAGCGCAGATACGTCAGCATGCTGTGTGGTGTATCTGAACAATTTGCTAAAATAAACATAAACATAAACATTTTATAAGATCAGATAGGTCGCATATGAAATTTGGCACACATAACTGAATAATTTTGATAATAGTATTTTGCAATTGCTACTAAATTAAGCGTGTTATTAATGACAGGATAGAATGAAAAACTCGATTTGTTTACATTTGTGACATCCGTTCTTTTGAAATGTTATGCCTGATTTCTCCACAAATTTACAAAAGACAAGAAGTTAGCTAAGGCCTGGGATATTGCACTGCAAACGACTGGAAAACCAACAAAAAACTCAGTAGTCTGTAGTCAGCACTTGCGTGATAGCGATTATCGTACAGGTAGTCAATATAACCTATGTTTTGTTGCACCTGAATAAATTTTGGTTTTGTCCTGTAAAGTATTCTATAACATTGATAATATGCACATAAACAAAATTGAGTGAAATTTTCTCGTAATTCTCGAGAATAACATGGCATGTGCAGTGCATCAATAAATTACGAAAATAAGAAAAGTGTTTTTTTTTCATATTTTATAAACCAATATGTCAACTTTATCATCGACGGTTAGTTTAGGAGCCCACTAAAAGTGGCGCATGTGTCTCTGTCGAATTTGTCAATAATGGCAGCCGTTAGTTAGGAGTCTCTGACTAAAAGACTAGATAATTTAGAAATGGGGCACTTCACTTTAAAGATAGCTGCGCTCCAAGTGGTTGGATATGCAAGTTTTTCACAGTGTTTGGTTGTCATAGTTCCTGCATGAAGGAAGAGAAAAGTAAAATAATTGTGCACAGCTACCTGAAAAATCCACCTGCGTCAACTCCCAAGTAACATTGCCAAAACCATCCAGCTTTATTAAGTTTTATTAAAGTTTTATGAAAGCCACTAGAAATCAATTCGGCTTTATTATGGCAGCAAGAGATGCCAATAGGTTTAAATTAAATTTAAATTTTAGTCAGGTTTATAAGAACCTACACAGCTTCTTTACAACGATCTTAAAACCTTGACTTCTAAAATTCCTTTTACTCCTATCAAAGGTTTTATTTCGACTTTATTTACTCATAAAATGCTGTTTTGAAATGCCGTTTTAGGACTCATTCATATTATCTTATTATGGTCAGTTGAAAAAGCATTTTGAAACCATGTTGCCTCCAGTAAATGCATTAAACGGCTAACTGGCATTGAGGAAAGCTACCAAGCGACCAGATAGTTTTATAGTAGCCATTGCTAAGATAAATTGGCTTTTTGGCAAAACTGTGATTTCTTGCAATCGCCATATTGAAATATATGAAATAATTGAAATGTGGAAAAATAAATACACCAAATTTTAAATGTAAAACAATTGGCCTGTAGATCTGAGACAAACTTCGATATTCGTTTAGATAACCTTATTGAATGCCATAAATTTTCAGGAATTTCATGAATAATTTACCGAATATATTCTTTCAATTTTGTTTTTGTTATTGTAAACTCGCATAATTTCCAAGGCGCATTAATTTTCAGCTCTTATCGTGCCAATATTCACCATAAAATTGAATGCGCATATAATTTGGAGCATGATACGCTATCAAAAAAACTCAATTTGTTTTATATATTTTGCTATCAATCATAATTTCCCGCAACAGTAGAACTTTTTTCTTAGCCATTATTTACTGTTGAATGAATCAGAAGAGCAACAAAGCAAAAAAACAAAAAACAAACACGAACGGCGGGGTTGGAGGGTGGTGGTTGCTTGTGGTGTGGGGGGGGCAATGGTTTTTGGTGTGTCAGTGGTCATATTATATAGAATATTTTAAATTTTGGTTTGGAAGGGTTTGTTTTTGGTTTTGGTGGGGGGGCTTGGTTAGGGGGGGGGGGGGGAAGTTTGGAAGGAAGGGGGGGGGGGGGGGGGAAGAGTGGTGGTGGGGGGGGGGGGAAATTGGGGGGGGTTGGGGGCAATTAGTGTGGTGGTGGTGGGGGTGGAGTTCATTTTTTTTGTGGTGGGGAAAAAAAAGAAAAAAAAAATTTTTGTGCGGGAAAAAAGAATGGAGGAAAAAAAAAACGATATACGGTTTGTTCTTCTTGTATGTCCTGTGGTTGTTTTGGCCTCGATACACGCATAAAAATAAATAATTAAGACAAGGATAAGTGAAGTCAAAGCAACTATTTTTTAACACTGGTTTAGAGATAACCTTATATTTGAGTCCATCGAATGATACAGTGAAGTCGAATCTATCTAACGTAGATGATAAACTCATTCATAGTTATTTGTTCAGTCAACATGATGCTCAATGAAATAAAAAATAGTATAGTTTTTACCATCATGCGTATAGTCAATTCAACTATAAAATCTTTTTGCATGAACTTGCTGCTAAGTATTGATAACATGTAAATTTTGATTGAATTGAGCATACTTTGCTAGTTAAAACAACGAAAAGACAGATATTAATTTGTATTTTATTTATTTTATTTTTTTTCATTTTTTTGCATTATATTTTTAACATTCTTTTTACCTGTTATAATCGCCACTCATAAGAACCCCAATTGCACCTGGCTTGATCAGCCAAAAATTGCGATGGGAGCAAAACTTTCAATTCATCTCGCTCAATATGCCTTTTTATCGATTTTAAAACCGTTTTCTGAAAGTAAGTCACCATTATTACCGCATTTGCAATTATATGTTCAAATACTTACCGACAAAACGATCAATTGTACTGCAATGCACATCAATTTCAAAACAACTTCATTCTATACTGGTTTAGAGATAAATCTGCAATTAAGTTCTTCAAAAGATACAGTATAGTCAAATTAACCTGCAAGTTGTTTGTTCAACGTCAAGGTATGGTTGGGAAACGTTGAAATTGGTATTATTTTGAAGTAACTTTTTTATCGTTGATGTCAACTGATTCACGGTTGACATTTTTGAGCAATAGGTTTAACTATATTTTATGACTTTTATGACTTGAAATCATTTTTGGATTAACATTTGATTTTCCTTTAGTTCAGTAATATTATATGGTTTTCAATTACTATTGATATAGTAAAATCAAACAATATTTTTTCCTTTCCGTGTAGAGCTGAATCCACCAAACTGTCCTCAGCTCCGTCCAATACAGAAGTATTGGGCGATAATTAAGCGGAAACAATGGCCAGATGAAGAATTGGTGGAATCAGCTAGCCAAAATCATGACTGAAGTTGGTGTGCGCCGGTTAATGAGCGGCATCAAAAGAAAAGTGTGAGAATTTCTTCAAAATAACAATGAAATCATTCATAAAGCGTTTCAGTTATTTTTATGAAATAAAATAATTTTACCTTTATTTCATTCTTGGGAAGTTTTTCGATTGAAAGAAAAGTTTAAGAAACACACGCATGCGAATTTTCACATTAAATTATGCCAAATTCAGCGGAAAATTACACGATTATGTCAATCCGTACGGTAAATGAATCTAACATAATAAAAATGTATATTCGCTAAACTGATGGCACTTTACGAGCAATCTTACATAAAAAATATAGAAATTCGAGCACTAATTTTGATGTCAACGTAAAATTCAAATCAAAATTTGAGTTCGTTCTACAATTTTGTTAAATTTGATAGCAAAGTTGGTTTTGGTCATTCTGTTATCTAGCGTTTACTTTTCTCTGAGAAAAGTAGTTCTATTTTCATTGCCTTGACAGATCACTATATGGAATATTCATTTTGTTATTAACAGAAAAAAATGAACAGCATGTTGACTTTGCAGTTCGCACTCACTGAGAGCAGGATCAGTTTTAAATTTGATGCCACAGAAATACATTTTTGTTTTCTTTCTTGATCTGCTAACCTTTAAAATGACGAAATTGACAGCTACATTATCATTAACAGCTTGAATTATCATTATCAGCAACATCAAAACATCATATTAAGTATTCAATTTGATTTCCTACTCTACTCGGGTTATTATCTACGTTTTCCCACATATCTTTACCATTCATGAATTTATAAAAAAAAATATCCTGAAGTGCACACTTCTGACAAATATCAAAACAATTAAAATCCGTTTAAAATTCATACATTACAAACTCACGTTCACCTGGAACTGCTGCCCATCAATAATCAACAAGATTAGCTACATTTTATAGCACCTAACGAGACTCCCCTCAGCCAGTCAGTGGACCGTCATCCGTTGTCAGCATTGCGTACCGAGCACCACTACGATCGTCGCGACGATTCACTCACTCAATGCAAACACCTACTGACGTGGGCACTCAGTTTCGCTCCAACAGCGGCGATCAACGGTAGATGAACGTGCTCGTTTCGCGAATTTATGTCGAAGTGTAACGTGGTCACAGTGGAATGTTGTGATTTTTTTTGGTGTGTTGTGGTTTTGTATTGAACCGTGAAAAAGTTGATCGTTTTCTTATTAGGTGAAGTGGCGAATAGTAACTCATAATTCCTAGAAGAACAGCGTGTTTCAATCGTTGAAAAGTCCCTTTTCCCTAGATGATCATTCTGGATCTTGTTTTGATCGTGATATCGATGCTGTTATAGTGCAATGAAGTGGTGTTGGTGCTGATCGCTGTTTGTGGCGCTTCATGTTGTTTGGATCGGATCGGAAGCAGAGTGATGATCGGAAAGTGAAAACCGGTCAGGTGTACAGTGTATGAAGGTATGTTTGATTTTACTAGTGTGTGTTCTGCTTAGATCAGAAAAGAAAAATACGCGCACGAGGTGTGTTGCAAAACAGCGAAGCCTTCAGCGGAATGCAACAGATTGCCGGTTCGCGGAGATTGCGCGAGATGAACAGTGAGGTTTTTGAGGGTTGTCCAAGTGAAATTGTCGCCAACATGAGTTAGAAAAACGTAATGAAATGGGAATATTCGCTTTTAACAGATACGCAAAAAATACGCTTTTCAAAGAAGCAAATCTGTCGTCACAAACAAAGATTTAAGCGCTTATTACTCGATTATTCTTAGTGCTTTGGAAAAGTATCCAAAGATGTTAATGAACAAAGTCTATCACTGATGTTAGACTACAATGCAAAAATGTTTTGATTCAACATATCTAAAGAATTGAATGTGTTCATAACTCAATGAGAAGCACTTCCAAATAAACGTCAAATACGCCTGTTGTAAAATTACTTATCATTTCAAGTGTATTGACACGCTCACGCATATTGAGTACCCCATTCAAAGCTATCTGTAAAGACACGAGACAAGCTTCTTATTGCTGCAAACTGCTGATAAGCAGCGAAACGAGTAGATTTATTTGAATGAGTCGACAGATGGGGAGACGATAATTGATGGCCACACATTTTATGTGCTGAACACGTGTTGATTTAAATTGTATTGCAATGATTACTCATCAAATATCGTTTGTTTGTTGTGCTAATAATCCCTAGTTTGACTAGATACTAATAGCAGAGACTAGTGATCTGTATTTTTATATCTTTTTTTTTTTATCCATTGCAGGTTTGTACATCATCCACGTTTGGATAGCTTTGGTCGTCCTCCAATCAAGGTTTGAGCAGAATTATATTCCAATAACATACTACTAACAACCATCTACGGTTCCTTTAATCGACTAACAAGCATATTAATGGTGCCCAACATCGAACCAGTATATCCTTGAGAAATCCTCCTTTTCAACTCCAACGCAAACGCAACCTAACATGCCTTTGGGTCTAGAATATGCCCATCGATTTTGATTAGTTTTCCGATGGCCGTTTCCTTTGCCGTTTGGTTTCCTACCTTAAACGCAGAAAATTCCCCTTTCCCTATGGGAAACCAGCAGCGCAGTTGAGGCAAACCGTGGAATCAATACAGCCAGCAACAGGCGAAGGATATATGTTTCTTGGAATGTGAACCTCAACGAACTCTTCCCCACATAGAGGTACACATCATTATTGGTGGAAAGCTGAAGGGGAATAGATCAAATCCTACAACACGAATGGTGGTGGTTTAGATATGTACGCATAGAGTTATGGGGTGTAACAGATCGATCTACTGTCAAGAATAAGCTTTATATGAGTTTCATATATGTTCAAGTCAAAAAGCAGCTATAAGTTTGAATACTTGCTGCGAAAAGTTAACGAAAAACAGTATCCATATATGAACAACACATTACGGTTCGGTGGTGGTGGGAAATACTTCCTTTCATTCCATTGCATCGGTCGCTCTTCGTCAACTGTGATACATTAGTTGATGACCTTTCCTGGGATTCCTACATAACATGTGTTATAGATGAAGCAATGGGATTGTAGTTCCTGGAAATTCTAGTCATTTGATGTGTTAACCGTATGAAAGTGGGAGGGATAAGTATACAGTAGGGTAGGCTAAAACATTTAATTCATGATAACACGCTCCGATACAAAAAATATTGTAAATTTTACCTTGCAATATTGCTATAAAAAGGGGTGATTTTGAATGTTTTTCTTTGATTTATCATTAGAGATTCTTTAAATTATGTTTGATATACTTTCAGACTGAATATGATAGTTTTGTTTTATTTTCAATACTGATAACCTTCTCCACATTCACAGAGATTGCTGTCGCTCAGCCCAACACGATATAAATGAGCGTTCAAACAATAATGATTGGACATAAGGCGAGACATCACACTAATGAAGTCTTGACCCACATCGATCTCCCCAAACCAAGATTTCTTCGACGCCTTTAGGATGATAGAATATTGCCATCGCCCCAAATCTCCTTTACTCCATTTATACTGCCATCTGACGAGTGACTGTTGACGAAAAATAGGAAAAAAGTTATTGAAGGCGATTTGCCGTTCATGCGTCCACCTTAACAAGCGAGTCCTCTCTCTCATTGAACAATCAGAAAGGGCCCATACAACGGCGATGATGAAATAAGAAAATAAGAAAATACGAGGAGTACTCTACCGGCCTCAAGGAGCGAATAGTCTCTATAGAACTGAGGATATCCGTGAAAATGAAGTATTCATCCGGTGTTAGTGAGCAAGGATAAAAAAAAATCAATCGCGTGCATGATTTCAGCCGATTCCGTGTTTTGATTTGACATTTCTTTTTCGATCATTCAAAAATCGCATGGACACATTTCAAATGAACTCTGCTGATTATACCAATGAACCAATAAATCAGCCAAGCTAGAGAATGAATGATTCAATCAAAGCAACCTACGCGATATCCACATTCAGTTTGAATTATGTGAATAATCTATTAGCCTTTTAGAGAATCACCCATGAATCAAAATTTTGAATTAATATGAATGCAAGATTGCATTCATGGATTTGCTTGTAGATTGGAATAGAAGTCAACTGAATTCTTTTTGCTTTTTCCGCTTCACGATTTGACTTTTTCATGACTTTTTCATTTATTTTAGCCAATTTTTAACGCTAAGGTTTAAACCGAAAACTCTTTATGATTTCATATGAACTTGAAGAACTTGAATTGACCTTCTGGCCCCAAAGTCATTCCGGATTCAGATAATGTAGTTTTTTTTTATCGGAAATTGAGGATCATTATGCTTTCTCAGTGATAAATCATACTATTTAAAATATAAAACAATAAATTGACATACCCTTGCATACTTCGGACCGTCGTTGGTTTCCCTGGTCAGAGAACCACTTTTCATTCCGACAAAACATGGACATGCGTTATATCATTTTACGCTGATATTCAAAGCCGAGTATGATGTAGTACCAGAGAACCTTTTCAACCCTAACAGTGACCAGTATCTTGATCATCTGTGATCCGGTTCTGTGGATTGCATTTCGTTCCAATAAAACATGTGTGTGCGACATATAATTTTACATTGAAATTAAAGGCGAGTGCGATTCAGTACCGGAGTGCCTTCCCAAACGTAATCTAGCCAAAATTGTCAGTAACCGGATCATCTGAAATCCGGTTTGGAGGTACACTTTTCATCCCGACAAAACTGGGCTTGCGACATATCATTTAACGTTAATTTTCAAAGGTGAATTCGATGGAAAACCAGAGTACCTTTTCAGACGTAATCTGAGCACAATGACTTAGAAAAAAATAATAAATTTTAACAAGCGCGTAAAATTTCTCCTCGTTTAATTACAAGCCGAACGAGGCGTAAAAAACGAAGTTGTTTGCAATCTTGCATGCGCTATACAACAATGTTTGCAATCTTTCATTCAACATGATTCAGGCGTTATCTGGCTTAAATTTACATGAAATATCCCATTATATTTTGCCATATCTAGCATCCCTCGTATGTGCATTAGCTAACGCAGAAAATTACATGTTTCTTTCTATCTGTGCAGTATCCGGATCATCCACAGTGACCACTTTTCGTTCCGACAAAACATGGGCATGCGATATATCATTTTACAGTAATTAGTGATTAATGATTTGCACTATCGAGGCGATTGTGTTGTATTCCATCAATAAATGCATTCATAAATTATTCTTTTATTTGTCATTCATGGTACAATGAATGCATTGTAAGAATGAATCAACGCATGAACAAAAACATACGTGACTGTTGTTAATTTTTCCTTCTCTTTGCTCTCTCTCCTTCATTCACTCCGGTGTGTTATGATATAGGCAGAAGATCACTGAGATTGAAATATTTCCAAGAGCGTGTTCGCAAATGATTTAAAAGTGAACGTTTTTCGATGCGATTTTTCCCATCACTGTAAGTGAGGCACTAATTTCTAGTGTAAAGTGTATTGCCACTAATTCAACGACATAGCAAAAAGCTGGAAGTTTCATTAGAATTTCATTAGATATACCAAAGCCTGCTGACTTCTCTGTCAATGATCCGTCAGTGAAGAACGATTGAGTGGAATTAACTTGGCCAAACTTTGCAGCAAATATAGGACGATGATGCTCTGAGACTCCACGAAGCTCCTGGATAAATCAAAATAAACCGAACTTCCAAAGTCAGAGAAGCAAACACGATTGGGAATATTCGGCGAAGGGCTGACATCCTGTGTTATGACATGGTACAAAGTCATGAAGCCAGTTTCAGGATATAATCAATGTGGGATCGATATTATCGGTTTACCCCAAATTTGATGTTTCGGTTGCTTCGTTGAAAAAACTACCAACTCAGTTTTCTCCTTAGAAAATTCGATACCAAGCTCTAGACCCCAAGTAGACAAATTGTCTAAGGTATCCTGTAAGGGTACTTGCAGATCGACCCTATTGGGCCCCGTGACAGACGCTGCGCCGTCATCTGCAAGTTGTCTCAACGTACAGTTGTCACTTAGACAACCGTCAATGTCTTTAATATAAAAATTGAATAAAAAAGGGCTTAAACATGATCCCTGGGGTAGACCCATTGTGGTTAATTTGGGGGGGGGTGGATTTTAATGAAAAAACTCATATCAAGCCAAACACTGAATTAGGTCCCAAGTAACAATATAAACAAAATCGAGTTGAATATCGATTTGGATAGAAAGCCATTACTTTTCTATGAATCATTTTGAAATTATGCTCTAAGATAAAAAAAAAATTGAAAATACGACTCGATAAAAAAACGTCCAATGTACCTTCCGTCTAATATCGCACAGCTCTGTACATGGGACTTTTGTCAGCCACTTGTCCAATGTACAATGTTTGTCTAAAATTTTGACAGATGTACATAGGACCTACATTTTGTCTTCTAAAAACGCGTGTTCTGATTGTTCCAAGAATAAAAACAAGCAAAAAGTTCTTCGTTCGGCTGGATAATATTCAACTACTTCAAGCAACATTTGTGTCAAATCGAAAAAAAAGGGTCGAAAATTTTAATATTCTTTTTAAAATTGTAATTCCAACTCAATCGTGTAATATTTAATTTTTGTATGGTTTTCAACGTAAAACGTCGTCAGGATTACAAAGAAAATGTTGCCTTTGGTGTTTACGGTGATTCCAGGCGTGTAATTGATACATGTGTTACTTAGGACCTATTTCATTTGCATTTGTAGATTGGACCTGTTAGATTGGTCTTTTGTCAAATTAGAATGTACATTGGACTATTGTCATTGCGGTATGCACTAGTAAAATAATGTTCGCATTAGTTCTCTATTAGCTTTATTGTTGTACTCTTGTGCCCTCTTATTCTTGCAATTAGCAAACAGTAGCCCATCATATTCGAGAACTCCAACATCTGGCTACATATTTATTCATTCGTAAATCTCAAAAAGCGGCACAAATCTCAAACAATAAAGGACCAATGCATCCTATTTTCTTATTTAAGCTTTGTTGCGTTGCAGCAGGCATAAAAATAACAACATCAGATGCGTTGGTTCGTTATTGTACGGTAAGCTAGTTTCATCCTTTTTTACGAAAATTTCACACATTTTTATGCCGGTTTTCAAACCTATTAGCTGGGTGAAATGCAAATTGCCATTGTTATGCATACACTCCTAGGAGATCCCCCAAGATACTTGAGTAAGTAAATTAAGTGTGAAAAGAATGATTTGCGTGATATGTAAACCAGTAGTTTTGTATACGTTGGTCTAAAACTAGCATCAGGTCATACAGTTTGTACACTAACCCTATAAAGTCTTGCCGTTTACGCTAAAGAACAAGTATTTCTAGTAACTAGTGTACCTGTTACCATAATCCGATTGAATAAATATGTTTCCAGTAGTTGGGGTTCTCTAATATAATAGACAACTTTTTAATTGAGTGTTTGCTAATTGCAAAGATGAGGCGGTACAAGAGTACAAAAATAAAGCTAAAAGGGAGCTAATGTGAACGTCATTCTATTAGTTCTTATCGCAATCAAAAAAGTCCAATGTACATTCTAACTTGGCAAAAGACCAATCTCACAGGTCCAATCTACAAATGTTAATGCAATAGGTCCTAAATAACAAGTGAATCAATTACACAACTGGAATCATCGTTAACATCAAAACCAACATTTTCTTTGTAATCTTGACAGGGTTTTACGTTCAAAACCATGCAAAAATGAAAGACTACATGATAAAGTTGCAGTTACGATTTAAAAAACAAATTTAAATTTTCAATCCTATTTTTCTCGATTTTACACTAATGTTACATAGGACCTAATGCAATGTTTGGCTTGATATGTTTCTCTGACAAAAAATTGTTCAAAATGTTATTTAAAGGGCGAACACGAAATTATTGCGACACCGAAAATGTCATGCCAATTTTCTTATAATATTTAGAATCAAACCAAAATTTTAGGGTAGTTTTATACATATATTTACTTCAAAAATCAAAAGAAAAGTTAATCGATGGAGCCTTGAGTGTAAAATTGAACGCATTTTCGCTTGATGCCCTCCATCAAAGTCTTTACAGTGTCATCCGGTACCAGTTTCTCAGTTTTTTTTTCCATTTTCTTAACATGTCCTTCTCGCCTTTGACTGTCTTCTTGCTCTTCCGAAGTTCCCGCTTCATCATTGCCCAGTACTGCTCCACCGGGCGCAGCTCCGGACAGTTTGGCGGATTCATGTCCTTTGGAACAAAATGGACAGAATTGGCCTCATACCACTCCAGGACACTTTTAGAATAGTGGCATGATGCCAAATCTGGCCAAAATAGCGGAGCTTCGTCGTGCTGCTGCAAGAACGGCAAAAGGCGCTTCTCGAGGCACTCAGATTTGTAGATCTCGCCATTTACTGTACCCTTTGTCACGAAAGGCTCACTCCTCAGTCCGCAAGAGCAGACATTTTCTTCTTCTTAAATTTGTCGTCCACATAGAACTTGCTCTTGCCGGTGAAAAACTCCAACCCCGGAATTTGCTTAAAATCGGCTTTTATATACGTTTCGTCGTCCATCACACAGCAGCCATATTTTGTCAGCATGTTCTCGTAGAGCTTCCGTGCCCGAGTTTTAGCCGTCGATTGTTGCCGCTCATCGCGGTTTGGGAAGTTCTGTACCTTGTTTGTATGTAGTCCAGCTCTCTTTGCATTCTGGACGTAGCTCTGCGACATGCCGATCTTTTTAGCCAAATCACGGCTTGAGACGTTGGGATTTGCTTTAATCATCCGCTTCACCTTTCCCTCCGTCTTTTTGTTCTCCGGTCCCGCTTTTCTTCCAGCTCCTTTGCCGTGGTCCGTCAACCGCTCCTGGAACCGCTTCAACACTCTGGAGACGGTTGAATGGTGAATGTTCAACATTTTTCCCAACTGCCGGTGCGAGAGGGTAGGAAATTCAAGGTGTTTGGAAAGAATTTGTTCTCTCGACTCGCGTTGGTTCACCTCTATTTTCGTTGAATCGAAAAACACGACTTCGAGTTTGACAGCATGTAAACAATACACATCAATGAGAAAGTGTGCAAAATTTGGTTGATTTTTACCCAATGGTAAAAAAGTTATACCCCGTTGAATGTGTCGCAATAATTTCGTGTTCGCCCTTTATTTATGGTGAAAAGCCACAAGCGTGGAGTTTATCTGAAAGAGCTTCAACAGATACTGAATCAAAAGCGCCTTTGATATCCATGAATACATATGCCATCTGTCCAGACGGGAGAGGATCATTTTCTCCAACAACTTACTAATACAAGATAAAATCGTGATGGGTCGATAGGAATTGTGGTCAGACGCAGGTGTATCAGGTTGTTGAATGGCTATACCTCTTACTCGGCTCCAATCATCCGGTACAATGTTTAGTTCCAGAAACTGATTAAACAATGGGGACGACTCCGGCGTACTGGTTAACATCCATATCTCTCACGCCTCACGATTTTTACGCCAAAATCACGAGTTCACGAGAGCTTCCGGGTCTGGATTTTTACACCGCAATACAAAGGAACGCCGTGTCCAAATTCCCCAAGAAGTATTTGATTTGGCAGGCCATATGTTGTGATCGAAAATCTAAAAGTTTCGTCTCTACCGGCACTACCAATAAGGATGTGCACGTGAAAGAATGTCTGCAAAAGCGGTTGCTACCGTTTATCAGAAGCCAAGTCTCTCCAGCTCAGTTTTGGCCTGATTTGGCCTCTTGTCACTATGCGAAATCCGTCCTGGAATGGTATAAGGTACAAGAGGTCAAATGCGTGCCAAATCAGCCAATCCACCAAACTGTCCACAATTTCGCCCAATAGAGATGTTCTGGGCTCTAGATAAGCGGAAATTCTTCGAAACTAAGAAGAAAGCAAATGGTACCGATGATTTCACGAGAAGATGGAGAATCGTCACGGCGGGAGTATCTGAGGATTCCATACGGATCCTGATGGCGGATGTACCACAGAAAGTCCGAGAATTTTACAGAAAGAAGGATTAACATCTTTATCAACTACTTTTAATGTAGATATAACTCTGTTATTGTGAAAAAAAACAATCGGTTTTGTTGAATTATGTGTAATTTTTTTTGCTTATTATGGTGTCCGAAATTTAACGTGGACAGGCTTTATTATCTTACAATTGGATAAATAAACAGTTTTACTCTTTATTGTCTTATCTACCCAGATGAAACCTTGGAACATTTTGGATGGAACTCTAACATTTTCCTTTCCTCAAATATTTGTGGGGGTGCAGTAGTATATACGTTTCTTAGTAGCAACGAGAATCGTACTAACATTCCTTCTCTTTCCTAATTGATCTAAAAGGATGTGGTCGGTGCCGTTATTAATCCTATAAATGAGGACACCAGGAGTTACACATTGCGAATGATTCGCTATTCCTTTGTGACATTCTGTTGGTCCTTTGTGTAACTTTACCTGACTTAGATCAATCACAGAGTGGCAAACCATAGGTGGTCAATATGTTCATGCTCATGCACATGAACAAAAAACAATCACAAAAAATATGTTGCTAAGTTTCCCGAATTTATTTAAAAAAAAATCGTAACTCCATTGAGCATCGTAGAGCAAAAGTTCTCAAATTGTAAGGAAATTTTCACATCGTTTGAAATAAAAATAGAATCTGAAAACAAATTTCCCTAAACTATTCACGGTGGAGGAAAAGATCAAAGAAAAAACCGAAAAAAACTCATTACTTAGTCATGTTATTTTTTTGTTTGTTTTCTAATTCCTTAGCTTTTAGTTGAAACAATTTTAGGGTTCACATTTTATTTGTTCCAAGTAATGCCCAGAATAATATTTAATTTTTATGCATAACCTCCGAAAACTATCGTTTTCATGTCTGCTGGTACATTTTTCAGATGCTAGTTCGACATAAGTTCTCGAAAGAATGTAGCTAAGTAGTAATTTAACCACATTTCAATCCAGTTAATTTAAATTCAGGCTCAATTGTTTAAACTTTACAGAGCCTTGTTTTTTTAAATAATGACGGCTTGTTCTAATTCAGTTGCTGTCTAACCGTTGTGTGAGACTAGGTACCCAAGTACACAGCTCCCATTAGAATAAACAAGCAAATAACTCCTCACACACACACACACAAAACCAACGGCGAAATCTTATTTGTACGTGCTGGAATACAAAAGTTGTCTGCTATACTGACATTTCAAAATATTTGCTGAGCAGAAGGCCTCTGTACCGATATTTGTGCGCTGTAGTGTCTATTCACCGGCACCCCAAAACGAGAGAGCTAGCAAGTTGGCAAATGCCCAACCATGCATGTTTGATGGGTACAGGTACAGAGAAACACTTCACTGTCATCGTGAACTTCAATGTTGGGTGGGCTTCAGTTGGCAAGAATACAACCATTCGGCACCTCCATCGCAGTCATGTGCAGTAGATCGGAAATGTAAATTGATGGCAAAATATGTGCAAAACTTACTCCGAAGCCTATGGACGATGGACGATAAATGCTCAATTGCCGAACTTGTTACGACCAACCATGCCAAACGAAATGGATCGCTGGTGAAGACAGGCATTCGAAAGGGTCGATTGATTTCCTTGACTGCAAACAAATCGCACCAATATCAGTAGAAGCAATACGTGATTTCTATTAATTTAGTTTCATGTTAGCTTGCTATTTGCAAATTCTTTCGGCTAGTCCTCCTCTGTCCTATAATTTAGCAAAAAAAAATCTCTTCTACGACACCGCCCCAGCGCAAATGGACAGTCAAAGGAAGAAAGACGAACTCATCCAAGAATTATTGAGCCAACTGAACCGTACCCAATGAAGCGCAGTGTTCTTCTCGTTTGGTCCTCTTCCGAAAAAAAACGTCTCATTCAGGATCCGGCTTACAATTACTAACTGGATCCGCTTTGGTCGGAATTTGCTAGCGTCACTAATTTATGGCTGATCAATTCGTAGTCTCGTAGTGCAGTGCAGTCGAATGGATTGGATGGCGTCTTGTGACTGTTCTCGTTTCTCCGCCCACCAAATTCCATGCATGATGGGTAAAGCAGCGGGAACCGGACGACTGTAAGCTCACGGGTGGACAGAAGAAAATACATCTTATTTTAATCAGCTTTATGCGGATCTCGTTCCTTTTTATTTCCGGAGGAATTACAGCAACGACGATGGAGACGATAATGCGACGCATGGTGGGGAAGATTGGGTTGTTGGAGTACGTTATTTGCGCTTGCTGATGAAGGCACCACGGTGGAACAGTCTTCTTCTCTGTCCACTTCATGGGAATCGCTGGAATTGATTATATGTATATGGCTTCTTGGTCTGATGGCTGTTCTAGCTAGATCGGATAGGATGAACGGTAGAAATATGGTTCAATTAGGCGATGGGTAGGTCTCACAGAGGCTGATCCTGGCTTAAGAATTATTAGCTTCGATGCTCATGGTGAAAATGGATCCGGGTGGAGACTTTACCGTGAATTTTAAATAATGTAACGATTCAGGGGATTTTCTGTTCGATCAAGTTAGAGAACTTAATTTTTTATCTATGCAAAGGGTTTAGCCTATTGAGTGGTTAAAAAACTATTCGGATGAGCAGTCTTTAATAATAAAAACAAAGATAGGTATAATAGTCTGTGCCTCATGGCACGAAAAAAACAACACCATGTGTGTTGGGATGTTTTTGATTCTACCTTAAATAATTTGAAAACCATGAATTAACGTTGAGGTTTCATAATTGCAAATGTCTTATACGTTAATAATTTGCTTTTTTCCAATAATTACTCTTCTTCTTGAGAAACCAGATGTCACTAGTAATACCCAAGTAAAACACAAGCAGTCAAGTTTGAAAGTGGTCTTTTCGATTTCCATGTATAATTTGAGTTCCTTGAATTTCTATGTTAAAACCTATTCCAACGCGTCAGTCATGTGATAGGCGTAAGATCCCGTAATTCAATAATTGTTTATACTTTACACTGCACTGCACTGCAATGGTTGTAAGATGCTTTGATAGAGACCATACACATAGCATGATGCTCGAAACATAAATAGGTGCAGAAATGCAATGATAAACTTATTTGGTTTATGTTAAGCTATCTTATCACCAACACAATTATCCCAAGAGGACATATCCAATTAAAGCATTTTGATAGCAATTCAAGTTTTGTTGATATAAAATTGTCGTCCATGGAACACAAATACATGCTAAATTGAAAGAAAACCCAAATTATATGCACCCCTTGATAAACATGTACAATGTTTTCAATTAGTTTGAAATATTATTTGAAGGTAGTCAAATGATTGTAAAAAAACAACATTTTTCGAGACTTTTTAGTGCAATACATTTATACACACTCTTAAAAACAATAAATATTACGAGTGATGTAATCCTTGTTGCACGTAAATACTTAAAAACTCAACACTCTTAAAAAAAATCCTGTACATTTAAGTCTACTTGGATGCACATAAAAGGAGCGGCCAGTTTGATCAAAATTTGCGTCTGTTCTTATATTTACATGAACATAAAAACTAGAAATGATAACTTACATGACGGGACGTAAAAATAAGTAGAGGTAAAAAAATTGAATTTCACAAATGGTGCAACAGTTTAATTCTAAGGGTTCTTTCCCTACACCATCCAAATGTGGGGTGTAATTTTCTGCCCCGAGAGCCAGACAAGCGCAAGGGCCTTTTTACAAAAAAGAAAAAGGGGAGAGAAGAGGAAAAAAAAATCCGGGGGCGTGCGGGGGGGGGGGGGGAAAAAAAAAAAAAATTTTTTTTTTTTGCTATGTATAATAACTATATAAAAATTTTGTGTTTTTTTTTTTTTTTGTGGTTTGTGCTTTTTTTTTTTTTATTTTTTTTGTTTTTTGCGAGGGGGGTTGGGTTTTTTTTTTTTCTAAACAATTCTCTCTGTGCTTTATGCCTTTTTGTTTGTTGGCGAAGGGAAAGAAGTAATTTAAAACAAAAAAAAAACATGGCGTAAAGTAAAAGACGAAAAAAAAAAAAAAACAAAAAAAAAGCGAAAAAGGAAAAAGGGATAAAAAAAAAAAAAACAAAAAAAAGGGGGGAAGGGGGGGGCGAAAACAATCAAAAAGGTAAACAAAGGGGAATAATACACGCAATTCTGTAGCTACTCATTTTTGAGTCAAAAATCACTCAGTCCGGCCAAAAGGGAACTTACCCAGATATGCGTTAACATATATCTTCTCAGATTTGAGTGAACAAACCTGTGGACGAAACTGAGTAAAGTTCACTCAGATTTTGACATTTGTCAAATGGGTAGTTTTGACTCATTTTGATGAAAAGGAATATGGTGGTGTGCGTGAATGTCTAAATTATTATTACTTTAAGAAGATGAATTTAAATTAAACTTATTTATCAATTTATTCAACATAAAATTAAGTGAACGAGGGAAACAAAGGTTTTATTGAAATTTGTTCAGTTTGAATATCTTCTTTCAAACTTCATTCACACACTTTCGGGAACTGTTTAATATTGTTTGATATTTGATATATATATAACAGAAAAAAAAGCTGGTGACTTTTTGTCCGAAAACTTTGAAACTCTTCCAAAACAGGTCTAACGTGTCCAAAAAAGAGTCGCTTTTTTATGATGCTGATAAATTTGTTTGTTCGTCGCCAGTTTCAAACTTCTGGCAGCCCGAAATGCGGCCTTCAATGCCTGAAATATTAAACATATATACTGATATGAAATATTTAAAAAAAGAACATGAAAAAACTTGCCAACAAGCTGTCGATAGCTTTCGCCGTCGAGGCATCTCCGTAGCTGCTACATTTTATTTATTGATTTATGAATTCAATTTAAGTCACTGCGCAAAAATAACTTGTTTGCACTTGTGCGCCATTTTGAACTTTATGAAGATTTCTATCATAATCATTTACCCAAATCTGGGTAGATTCCACTCATACGAGAAAAAACAGTTTACTCATTTTTTGACAACTCCTTATTGCTCGCAGAAATGAGTGCAATCTACTCAGTCTCTGGGTAGTCCCAAAATGGCGTGTATGGCGATACTTTTATTTCCAGTACTTGTGGGGCCCACATTGAAAATGGCGGAATCAAACATCCTTGTATTGACGGGGGGATATTAAAAAAAAAAAATTTTATAAAAAACCAAAAAAATTTCCTTTGTGTTTTATATATAATTGAAAATCGGTTTTTTTTTTGTTTTTGTGGGGTGGTTTTTTTTTAATTTATTTTTTAATTTGTAAATTACGGGTTGAAATTCTACTTGCAATATTACAATCATCATTTCCCTTTTGTTTACATTCTGCATGTTCGCCCTAATCGCAAATTGCTCCGAAATAACGTGTCGTGTAAAATTCATAATTTCTAAATGTGTAGTTACTGACAGAAGAAATGAAATTAAATCAAAAATAGGTTTTTCTAGACCACCGATTGTAGTAGTATAAATTTTATTCCTTCACCTCCACTTACAATTTAAAATCTAATTGCCATTCCCGGTCATTGGCCTTCATAAAAAATAGTTTAAGGATGCTGGAAGTAGTCGCCATGTTCAGAATATTTAATAATATAAGCAAATGAACTCCGGTAGCTACGAATCCCTGAGAAAGTTTTTACTTATTTCAAGACTGTTATTTTCGAGAATTTCATTTTCAAGCAATGAAATTCGATTTATTATGCATATCATGCTACATGAAATAATCGTATTATAATTTATCATGGAAGAGAACGAATTTTAACTAGTGACTTGCTGTGACGCGTGAAACCGACTGTCTGATATTGCTATAACACCAAAGACAAGGATCATGTGAATTTAAGGCTTGCACATTCCACTTTTCAGTCAAGTGGCAATTTTTTAACGCTTTACGAACTTAGATTTGAGGTTACATTAGCGCTTTTGTAAATGTAGCATTCGAGACGTAACTTTAAGTGTGTCAGTATTTATTATTGTGGGTTTCAAATAATGGTTTAAAAACACATTAAATGGAACATACAATTGAGTCATATTTATCTTTAAGTCTCGAAGTATTTACGTGCAAGAAGGATTACATCACTCGTAATATTCATTATTTCTAAGAGTGAAAGATAAGTATGACTCAATATGTATGTTCTGTCTGATGTATGTTAAATCCTAACTTAAATCCCATTCCGGATTCTACGTTGACACCAGCTTCAAGAATATATTTGATAACCTCAAATCTATGTCCGTAATGTGTTGAAAAATAGCCACTAGACTTAATACTGAGGTTTGAAAGCCTGAAATTTACATGATCGTTGATTTTGGTTTTTATAACAACATCAGATCTATTTCAGTTGTCGCGCGTCACAAGTTACAAATTAAAATATGTTCTCTTTTGTGGTATATTTTAAAACAAGTACTCTTTGTTAAACAAAATGATCAACAGATTGAATTTCGTTGCTCGTTAATGTAATACTTGCAAATTAAAGTTTGCAGACTTGCGAAATAAAAACGCAGCGTAACACACGGAATTCATTTGCTCATAATATTCATCAATCTGAACATGGCGACAACTTCTTGCATCCTTAAAATATTTTTTGACGATGGTCAACGACCGTATTTTGTACAAATTTTATTCAAACTAGGAGATGAATGAACAAAATTAATCCTACAAGATAAAATTGTGCCAATTTTCGCCACTACCGGTTCTGATGGTAACTAGAACTAAATCCTTGAAATAGAAACGGGCATCAACATGGATTTGTTTTTGCATTATTGGTTGTGGGATTTGGAAAATATTATTTTGTGTTCTTCAATTTACTTTAACGTCATATAAAAGCTATCATTTTGAGTTTTGATGTTATGATTAATTTAAGAACAGATGCAAATTTCGGTCATGCGGGCTGCTCTGTTTATGTGAACCCAAGAAGATTTCAATTTGCATGATATTTTATAACGGTGCCAGCTTGAGAAATAAAACGGATTAATCATATTGCAGAATTTCTGTGTTTTGTATTTAAATAGTAATTCAAAAGTACATTCACCAAAAATTGTGTAGGGCATGTCTTTAAACATGCAAAGATGGCTTTCAAATAAAATGTGCTGTTTTTCAATATGTTGAATATTATTGTTATATCATCTTTATTCATGACTAGCTGAACACGGTGCGAGCACTGCTACCCGTGCAACTAAATGAATAAAAATATAATAGAACTAGCACATTTATGGTTGTTTTTCAGCATGAGTTTTTTTCTTAACTAAGAAAGGGTTCAAACCTCTCTGCGAACATGCTTCTTACCCGAGAAATACACAGGCAGGCTATGAAAATTGAAAGATACAAGCTGAAAACGAGCGGAGGGCATATGAAGGTAGTATACGATCGGGCGCATAATCTTTTACCAAGCTACCCCAGATGCATGGTAGACAAGGGGGTATCCTCCCGCTTGCATACCCGCGAAAGAGAAAGGTGATCCCGCCAAAAAGGTCAATGCAACAAAACTTTGGCGGCATTAAAAAAGTCTCATGCCTTCACATCCAGGGCCGCTTTTGTTAATGTCTCTCTGAAAGAGAGAGAATCGTCGCAATTTCAGGAGCCACATTGCGGATCATGAAACGAAACACATTTTGTATGAATGCTTAAAAGTTTTCCGTTTTGCGATCCGTAATGAGGCCCCAGATCTTTGGCGGTCATGTGAACAACTCTCAATCTTTTCGACCTCTTCTCGTCTCTCTTTGTTTCTCCTTCGTTCATTCATCATGCATGAAAGAAATATCAGGCCTGTTTAACGACCAGCTCGCGATAATTCGAAACTTCTTTTGACGTAGGACTACGTCTGTGTTTTCAATACTGGGGTACACGTTCGAATTACGAGAATTTGGACCGTCACGAAAAATATAT
The DNA here is from genome assembly GCA_024533555.2 of Aedes koreicus. NCBI lineage: Eukaryota > Metazoa > Arthropoda > Insecta > Diptera > Culicidae > Aedes > Aedes koreicus. The sequence continues at coordinate 188,100 of JAHHFK020000185.1, forward strand.
AGGTTTTGAACGTTAATAACTAAGTCATTCCACGATTGATTTCCAAAATGTTTGCACCAATCGATCGGAACATGCAACTAATAAAATTAACGCAAATATAAGGTGATGTCTTATAATATCGATTTTTCATAGTAAATTTACCAAATACAAAGTACTTTCCGCGCACAGACTTCATATTTAAGTAAGGAACGTCTCCTAGGCAGCCATGAATGTTATAAAAGGGGTACACCTTCGCATTTTGATTTAGTTTTCCGGCGGTCGTGGAGCTGTGCAGAATAGGATCTGCCGATTGACGAGCAGTCGCTGCCCAGAGAGGCGTTGGTGCAGTTGGCTGTTGTTGCCGATGCTCCCGTCAACTTCGCTGCGAGAAACATTGCTGCTGAAGCCTACAAGTTGGTGGGAAAAAGCCGCCCGTGACAACGAGACAAGAATCAATCATCCCACGTCACCTGCAGATGGCCACCCGCAATGAAGAGGAGATGAACCAAGAAAGAAAGTCCAAGTTCAATCGCGAACTGTTTCTCCCCCGTCAACTAAATCCGTCCTTTTCAGGACGACCAAATTAGTTTGCCAACTAAAGAATTTATTTGGTTGAAATTTTCTCTTGTGCTGTTTGAAATTAATTTCAATAACCGCGCCCCAGCTGAACATATCATTTATTAAACGCCCCGTCCCGTAGTAAATGACAAAGAACGTTGAACAACCAACGAACGGAATTCGAACCGAACTGCGTCACTTCAAACCGACCATGTGGTTGAGTTCGTTGTAGTTCCTAGCTATGCATAGCGGATTAGTTGCTGGCGGTGGCAGACAAATTAGAAATGTTTCGGTTAAGAAAATCATCCGTCTAGCGTGTAATAATTAAAACTAATTATTGTGGCACAATAGCTAAAGTTCGTCCCCTTTGATGCAATATGTATCACATTGCCTTCGTTGGTACCGCCTTCTTTCGTGCACTAGCATCCGACGCCATTAGCTAATAGCTCTTAGCAGTACATTTTGATTCAGTCTTACGACAGTCGTGGAGCTGCGCAGTGGCTGGTGGCTGTAGGATCGCAGTTGGCGGCAGCAAGCACCATGGAGGGTGTACTGGCTAGCAGTCGTTGCTCGGGGAGGCGTTGGTGCAGTTGGCTGTTGTTGCCGATGCTCCTGTCAACCTCGCTGCGAGAAACATGGCTGCTGAAGCCTACGATTTGGCGGGAAAAAGCCGCCCGTGACAACGAGACAAGAATCAACTATCCCACGTCACCTGAAGATGGCCACCCGCAACGACCAGTAGCTGAACCAAGAAGAAAGCCCAAGTTCAATCGCGAACCATGTTTCTCCCCCGTCAACTAAATCCGTCCTTTTCAGGACGACCAAATCAATTTTCCAATTAAAGAGTTTATTTGGTTCAAATTTTCTCTAGTGCTGTTTCAAATTAATTTCAATCACCGCGCCCCAGCTGAACATAGCATTCATTAAACGCCGCGTCCGGGAGTAAATGACAAAGAACGTTGAACTACCAACGAACGAAATTCTAGAACGGATAATTCGAACCGAACTGCGAAACTTCACACCGACCATGTGGTTGAGTTCGTTGTAGTTCCAATTTGTGCATAGCGGATTAGTTGCTGGTGATGGCAAGTACATAAGGCATATTTCTGTTAATAAAATCATCCGTCTTGCGTGCAGTAATCAAAACTAATTATTGTGGCGCAATAACTGAATTTCGTCCCCTTTAGTGCAATTTGTATCACATTGCCTTCGTTGGTACCGCCTTCTTTCGTGCACTAGCATCCGACCCCTCTACCTCATAGCTCTTAGCAGAACATTTTGATTCAGTCTTACGACTTACGTTAAGCTGTGCAGTGGTCTTAGGATCGCAGTTGGCGGCGGCGAGCAGTCGTTGCCCAGAGAGGCGTTGGTGCAGTTGGCTGTTGTTGACGATGATCCTGTCAACCTCGCTGTGAGAAACATGGCTGCTGAAGCCTACGATTTTGCGGGAAAAAGCCGCCCATGACAATGAGACAAGAATCAATCATCCCACGAGATGAACCAAGAAAGAAAGCCCAAGTTCAATCGCGAACTGTTTCTCCCCCGTCAACTAAATCCGTCCTTTTCAGGACGACCAAATTAGTTTGCCAACTGAAGAGTTCGTTTGGATGAATTTTTCTCTTGTGCTGTTTGAAATTTCCATTACCGTGCCCTGGCTGAACATGGCATTGCTTTAAACGCCGCGTCCTGGAGTAAATGGCAAAGCGCGTTGAACAACCAATGAACCCACAGATCCATAACTATCTTCTACGCGTTAGAGATAGTGGTCATCGCGAACTACAACCGGGGCCTATCATAATTAAGAGCCACTAAATGCTTTCTAAAGAGTGTACAATAGAATTTTCTTGGCCCTTTTCAGGACTGACTTAAATTAATTAGCGGATGGCCCTGACGTGTATGGGAATTCGATTGCTGCGTAGTCTTACGTCAACTTTGCGTACAACCCCATTGGGCTGTCCCTTATAGTTTTTTGTCTCTTTTCGGCATTCGCTCAAGGATCGCGAGAAATCGCGAGCTCTCATTAAACAGGCCAAATAAAACTCTGAGAATGCGAGGTAGCCGATTTGCAGGTGTGTGTGTGTGTGTTCATTTATTTGCTTCTGCCTGTGTTGTGCGCTCGTGGTCAGCTCAATTGTTTATTTTGACGTAGGACTACGTCTGTGTTTTCAATACTGGGGTACACGTTCGAATTGCGAAAATTTGGAGCGTCAAGAAAAATATATAGGTTTTGAACGTTAATAACTAAGTCATTCCACGATTGATTTCTAAAATGTTTACACCAATCGATCGGGACATTTTCTACGCTTCGATTTCAATATTTAAAACTATTGATTTTTAACATTCAGTACTTTGCTTGCACAGACTTCATATTTAAGTAAGGAACGTCTCCTATGCATCAGGAAAAGATATTTAATGGGGACACGTTGGAATTTGCTGCTTTGGCAGGGCACTACACCGAGTGCGTTGGTGCCGGAGCTCCCGTCTACTGTCGCTGCGGTGATGGAATACCTGGCCGGTGAAGTGCTCGAGATGGCAGAAAATGCCAACCCGCGAGAACAAGTAGACCAAAATCATACCACGTCACATGCAGCTAGCCATCCGCAACGACGCAGAGCTGATGAAACTTTTCCGGTGTGAACATTTCACAAAGTGTTGTATTTTTCAGGCTGTCCTGCTGTACAAGAAGACCGAGTGAAAAACCTATGTTCTATTGGAACCATGTTCTCCCCGTCAACTAAACTCCGTCCTTTACAGGACAAACAAAATAATATGCCTATCTAAAGAGTTTGTTAATTTGAAGTTTCTCTTGCGTTCATCAAAATTTACATTTCCACGCACCAGCTCAACATGGCATAGCTTTAAAGGTCGCGTCTCGGAGTAAATGGCCAAGCATGTTTGATAGCCAACAAACGAAATATATGTCCATATCTCGATACTCTTTGGTTAGGGGTTTTGTCCCTGAAAAGGGCATAAGGTGATGTGAATTTAACCTCCGAAACCATACAGCGTGATGATTTCATTTCCTCGCTGGTGTCTGGCGCAACTAGTGAGCAGTGTTGCCACATTTTTTTCATGGTCAATCTGTATTTTTACATCGTTAAATCTTTTTTATCTGTATCCGAATGTTGAAAATCTGTAAAAAAAATCTGTATCGTATATTTAACAACTGTTTGGTGCCCGTTCACTGGTTGAAAAATAACTTTGCGTGCATCGCATTTGAACCAAGTAGGGTACCGGGATGTAATGTGAGCCAAGCTCCTTTATTCGACCTATTTACCAAATATTTCATTAATTCGGCGATAATCAACAAAATCATTTTCCAAAAAGATGACCGATTTATTTCGAAGCAATTGAGACATTAATAATCAATTTTTAGTTGTTCACTTCCGGGTAGTTTTCGATTTCCTTAACTTTTTAGATATCATGACTTCACTGGCTAAGCTGAACATTATCTACACGATCTTTGAATTATCTAAATTTGGCTAAATTGACCTATAAACCGAGTAATGCAGCCAATATCCACAGAAAATAGTCACATGTTTTAAATTGACTGTCACATAGGCATAATAACAATGATTTGTCAAGAAAACCGTAGACTCAATGGCTAAAATTTTTTGATTGGTTAGCATATTCAGAAAAGGAATATGGAACTTTTTGCAAAGCATGTTTATTACTTTCTAAAAAAATCTGCTGGTATAGGATCGCAGCCATTGAGGGGATTAGTGATTAAACCATTTCGGAATTGGAAAAATGCGTTGCAATATTTCAGGAAGCACGAATCAAGTGAGGTCCACAAAGCTAGCGTCATGCAGATAGAAGATCTTCGAAAACAAAGCCAGGGAAAATCTGTACTTATTGACATCCGTTTGAATTCAGAAAAGCAGAAGCTGGTTGCGGAAAACAGAATGAGACTGAAGGCTATCGTTGAAACCGTACGACTTTGTGGTCAACAGGGTTTGGCTTTAAGAGGATCCAAGGAGAGTCCTATAACTTCGGAAATACCAACTGTAAATGATGGCAATTTTAGAGCTTTGCTACGTTTTTGTTGTATTACAGATGATATATTGGAAAGCCACTTGGAAGCTCCACCAAAGCGTGCTTTATATACAAGTAATCGTATCCAGAATGAAACAATTAAAATCTTCCTCGGAAAAATCCTATCCGAATTAGTACAGAACATCAACCGATCCAAAGTCTTCTCGCTATTGGCAGATGAAACGGCAGATAATGCAGGAATTGAACAGCTCACAGTATGCGCCCGATATACAGTTAAAAAGCAAGGTAAATGCTCTGTCCGTAAGGATTTTCTGGGTTTCGTACTAGTTACAAATTACACTGGCAAAAATCTTGCTTCAACCCTTATTAAATTTCTGCAAGAGAAAAATATAGACTTGTCGTATCTTTACGGCCAAGAGTACGATGGAGCATCTGTTATGAGTGGTAAAACTCAAGGAACTCAATCCCACATCCAAGCTGATTATCCTCTGGCTTTGTACGTGCATTGCGCTTCGCATAGTCTTAACCTGGAGATTAGTTCAGCAAACGAAATTCCTGATATCAGAAATTGTCTGGCAAATATCCAATGTGTCTACAACTTTTTCAGCTGAAGTGAAAATGTGGTGCCGGGTACTTGCGGATTCTGTTAGCGGCAATTATTCATTACTACAAGCTGCGAGGCCAGCACAGCATTACCCAGCATCAAAGTTCTTTTAAGAATTTTGACTACTTTGCCGGTTACTAAAGCCACGGCTGAACGATCTTTCTCCACATTACGCCGCCTTAAGACCTATTTGAGAAACTCAATGTCAGAAGACAGATTGAACGGTTCTACTAAATATACACTGAACAATTAAAGTGTCTACAGAAGAGGTCGTTGAAGAATTTTGTAATGCCAATAGAAAAATGATGTTGATCTGAAAACTGTAGAATAAAATGCTTTTTTTCTCCGTTAGTATCAGCTCATGTCTTTACCCATGTACCCAAAAACTTATTTAGGACGATGGCGATTGAATCCTGACCCACTGGGGTGCCAAGCGTCAGTCATGTTACCACTACACAACCGACGCCGCCGTTTAATGGACTTTTATCCAACGAACAATAACTTAGATTTTATATTTAAAGCTGTCAATTTTGAACTAAAATATTTGGAATCGTTTGCGTGGTCTCCATTCGGAGCTATTGGGATTTTCGGAGACGAAAAATCTCTTATCACGTTTTCTTTAGCAAGATAAGTCAATATGTGGCGTCCATGTCATATTCCTGGTGTGACGAACCAGCTTCAGGCTAACGGTTACGTCAATACACAGCTCGAAAAAGTAGTTTGAATTTCTGTTCAATATCATGCACATGCATGGAGCGTCGCTAAACTTACAAATTGACATTATAAATTATAAATTGACATTATAAAGTTCTTGGACATTCCATACATTGCCGATAATGTTGTATACAAAAGCTCGTATTTGTTACCACTATTTCATGCAAGTTGCTGCTTTGTATGGAAGGAAATACAATTTAACCTGCTCTGATATTTACATCGATATAACAATTCAAATTTTCTTTCTGTGTTTGAAATGAAAAAAAAAAATCAATTCCATTTCGTAAAATGTGAATAATAACTTCAGCAGCAATGTGATCGGGTGGCCGAAATCGGACCCCCACTGTATGCTGCATCACGAACTAATTGCTCCTGAATAATAAACTAGATTCGTTGGGTGCACTTTCTGAATCTGTGGAAATTACTATTTAATTTCCGCTATTCACTCACTCTAGCTTGGTAGTCAGTTTTGGTTAAGTTCACTAATTACACTGCACACATACAAACACATGTACGTCGCCTTCTGCAGCTGTTATCATCGTCACGCTCTGCCACTATCATCGTCAATCAGGCCAAATTGGAAGCTGCATAAATTTCCGCAGCCTGTCCTCTTTGTCATACTAAATCCAAAATTAACTCGGCAGCCGATAAATTAGCGAAATTGAATAAATTATCGTGTAATTTTACTACCAAACCGCACATTCGTCCTGGCGCACTTTCTCTGGCGCACTCACACTCGCACAACTCTGCTAGTCGACGACTATCTATTCGAGATAGCATGCCTTGTGTACCATGCTGTCATGCAAATTTTGTGTCGAATTAGGTTTCATGGCTTTCCTCATCAATTTCGGAATGCGAGTGCTATCGAGGAACCGGTACGGCATAGTAGGTATCTGTATTGAGCTGCCATTATGGTGGTGGTATTTCGGATCCAATCGATAAAATTGGATGACAATCTCGGGCCACGTGGGTTAAATCACGTTCCGTTGGAGTTTTCTTTCAATTTTATGAAATATTTGCTCTAAGAGTGTAGTCAAAAACTGACGAAACGGCGGAGTAGAAGAAAACGTGGTCTTTCCTTGTTACTAAAACAATTGATTGCATGAAAAATAAATGATTTCTTCCAGAAAGGCAGTTTTAAAAACTTTGTTTTTTTTTAATCAGTTTCGAAACATCAAACAACTATTTTGGCCTGTTTATGCGCTATTTATTTATAAAGGAAACTCTTGTGTTTTTATTTAACTAAACAGGATTTCTGACTGATTTCTTATTACATTTATAAAGTCGCTGATAATTCAAAAGGAAAATCAGGCTTCTGCGTTGATAAGTAACCACAAAAGCGCCATAATCAACGTCACACATTACAGTGTTCCATCCTCATGAAATATACCCACAAGTTCCTCGCAAGCAGAACCACACCCAAATCTGCTCCATGACACTTCCAACTTCACAAATCCATTTTTAAGTACCACAGCCGACGATGACGACGCCAACAACGATGACTAGTGCCAGGGAAAATTATTGTTATGACAACTCGAAATCACAGCAGCTGTCTCGACTGCTCGTTTTTCCCAGGCACTTTCCATCCTTTGGCAGAGCGGGATTCACACCCAAAAAAAAAGCGAATGTCGTCTTATGGCTTCCGTTCTTTTTTTTCCTCCTCGTGCACATAATACCATACCACGGCAACGACGGCGACGACGACAGGAAGTAATAACACGTAGGCGCCGCAGTCGATGATGGTTTTTAGAAGTGTTATTTGCCATAAATTTCAATAAATACAGAACTGTAACGAAACATTCCGGATGGAGGCGTTTTTGCTTCGAAGTGCTTATATGGAACAAATCAAACCATTTGCATCATTATATTGCAAATAACAGATTTATAGACCTACCATATTCCATCATCATAATGCCCTTTCGTCGGACAATCAAAACAAAATCCAAGACCAATCCCATTTCTGCTAATGAGTCCTAAACTAATAAATTCGTTTCTTTACAACCATTGACATGGCTCTCCGATATGCAGTCTAGACAAACAGAGCAGCGCTTGAGGGAAAAAAGCTAGGTCGCGATGTCATCAAAATTTAATCACACTCCATCATCAATGACCCGATCTCGCTTTCATCAGCTCCCCACCTTCCGTTCTGGCTCCCCGGTCCATTCTGCCTTCCCACTAATCATCAGCATGAAAATGAATTGTGCTTTTTGCCCTCAACGCCCCCGGCGGAACTTTTTTCCCGCAATGGACGCTTGGAAAATCCTATTTGAGCTCCCTGACCCTAATTCAGCAGTCACGAAACTTTTCACCCATAAAAATGCAAGTAATTACTTCTGCTTCTGCTGCTGTGGCTGCTACTGCCAGCGTCGACGACGACGACGACCCGAAATGACCAAAAGGCGAATCTCGTTTCAACGTCGCTGTCACGGTCATCATCGTGAAATGGAGAATGACCACTCCTCTTGAGATGGAACTAAGGCGGGCGTTATATACAGGAGATAATAACAACCAAGCGACGAATGGACGCATCCAGGAAGTAGACCACACAAAGGACGATCATCACACGGCGACGACGACGACGACGACGACGCAATTGTGCATGTAAAAGCCTTTGTGATGTGTCCATAGGCGTAGCCAGGGGGGGCGGGGGGGGCCGTTGCCCCCCCCCTAAGTTTTGATTTTATTTTTAGAATTTTATTATTTGTTTCAATATATTATTATTTATTATTTATCTCTAGAAGGTTGCAAGGTAACTTGTTGCAATACAGTTGATGTTACTCCAATACTACTCAATTAAGTCACAATCAAGTCACTGTAACCAAATATGACGATTTTGTGTTGCTTGGGATGTTTGTCAGATTGCTCCTTTGCCTAAATAAAAAAGCCAAATCACGCGAAGTTGCCTCGATTTTGTAACAAGTTGCAGCAAAAAAGCGTAAAAAATGGACATCCATGAGAAAAAAGTTGTAATTATATAATAGTTTTTAAATAGTAACGAGTAACAATTTTATTACAATATTTTTCCTTTAACCAAGAACCCAACCTATGTAGCCTAAAGTATCTAAAAACTCCAAGCAGCACACAACAGTCAAAACTGGTTTCAGCAGCTCTATTGTGACTTAATTGAGTCACAGAGCAGTCACCTTTACTGGGTTGAAACAAATGTGCTACTAGGGAAATATCTCTTAATCTGTAATGTTAGCTATTAGATAAGCATTGATTGATTTTTTTCCCCGCTAGCTGAAAGTTGAAGAAGCTATGCTCAATAAAATGTTCAGTTCTTGGTTAATCAAAAAATGCTATAGCTTTCAGAAGCCAAATAATACTAGATTAAGAAACACAGTTGATAGTTAGAAAAAGTATCAACGAAAAATATTTATTTGAACTATTCATGGCATGGGTCAAACCGCCCCGTTACCCCGCTTTCCCCGTTTTAGGGTACTGTAGTTTCATATTTTTGAGAATATATGTTGATCATATCTTACAGTTTGAGTCAGCGTGTGAGAAGCAGAACAGCAAGCTAGTCAGGGCGAGAAGTTGCAGTTGTCTTATCCTATTCAAATAATTTATCCGTTTTTATGAGCATGAGCAGGATAATGAGAATGATTGACCGCCCGAAGTTGTTATTCCGTTACTGCCAGTTCAGCTGTTATTACTCAGAAGATCAACAGATGATGCAAACATGCTGAATGTGTAAAACTGGTGATCCCAAACTAAGGCAATACCGGCGCTGGCCTCGCCCGAATGCAGGTCAAATAAGGAAAGGGTAGGCGTTAACGTTTATTTGGACGTTTTATTGGAAGCCGAGACCACCGCCGCACTTCCACGAGAAATCACTGGGATTTTGGATGACAAGATTGGGTGGCAGCAGGGTTCGTTTTGGTAAACAATAAGCTGAATTCACGCTTCGTTTAGTAAAATATTTAAATACTAGTACCGATTTCTGATTCGAACCGATTACACCAGTATGGATGCTATTGGGGCCACACACAAAGTGTAATGGTGTTTTGTCATCGGAAAAACAAGGTGATTTTTTATAATGTTGGAAATCCGATTTGATCTGAGTTAAACCAATAATAAGGATGCTATTGGAGCCATTCACAAAGTGTGATGGTGCTTTTCCGTTAGGAAAACAAGGATAATTTTATGAACACTTGAGAGACGCTTTGTTGTTCTCTTACTGTGCTCACTCGATCACTCGTTACACCGAATTATAGATAACCGAAACAACACGAAACGCGCCAGGCTCGATAGGAAAATAGTGCGTAATAAAGCATCGACACAACCTTTCACAGCCGATGCTCGAACCAAACTCTTTTTTCGTAACTTACAATTTTTACTACTGTATTCTACAATCTATTGCACTGCTGTAACTAATAACTGTATCAATCAAGTTGAAGTGTCTAATGAACAATCTATGCTAATCCATTAAAAATTGAAATTGAGGGATTTCGTAAAAATAAGAGTCCGTAGATGCATTTTGTGCCTTCTGGAAACTTTATGTTTCTATTGATATCCATGCTCATCGGTTTAATACCAACCGGGAGAGACTTGGCCTTATACAAATGGATTTCATTATCTCCAGTCCGCTCAACCAATCGCAACGTTTTGTGATAGATTGGACGGATTATTATAATTTGAGATAACTCCATGCAGATGTCTTCCAAGTTTGGCAGATCGACAAGCAATCGGTGGAGAGTTTAGAGGAAGACCGGAAGAATAAGCGATGGTTCTGCGCGTGTTTATAAACAGAAGAACCTTCATAACAAAACGAATCATCGGGTAAAATACATACGGTTTTTTTTTTTAATTATAAGCAGTCTAAAGCAGTTATTTGATTCATTTTATCCAGAAGTACCATAAATGGACATTCGAAAGTTTTTCAAAAGTAAATATAATATTTTCCAGCATGTAATTAAAAAAAAACAAGCAAACAAAATAAAACGAATGTTTTTTCATGCAGCTGAAATAACCACGAATAGAAAAATATGCAAAATGGTTGTATTTCAATGATACACCGTTTTGGTTTCATACTACTCAGATACACATGATTGCTACATATACCGTGTTTCGACAGAACGTGTTTCAGTTGGATCATATCAGATAAATCGGTTCAAATTTCAAAACGCAGATGCAGATGTGTATATAAATTATTTTTAAAATATTGAGGAATAGCTGTTGGAACGCATATGAATTTCTTTTCGTCATTGATGAATAAAATTTCTTAAATTATTTACTAACTACTCGTGTGTTGAGAATGCAAGTAGCAACAATTCAGCACAAAAAACACAGCTTGCTTACATTTGTTACTTACGTCGGTTATGTTAAAAGGTTATGTTTGATGTTCCTGTTTAGAAAATATCAGATAAAATAATTATACTAAAGGTGAGCAAAGGGGACACAAACCATAAGCTATAAACCACCAAAACTCAAAATGTATGTTTGTTAAAAGCTAATCACTTATTATTTGAAAAACCATTAAAAAAATATAATCTATTCAAACGGTGTGAGCATGGTGAGTAAAAAACGGTGTTTCTTCTGTGTTGCTTTGGGTGAGAGGGTCGCGGATGAAAAGTACATTTTCAGTACAAACTGCAAACAAATTCGGTGGTTATTCTATACAATAGTCCAAAATGACCCGTTAAATGTTTGGCATTCAATGTGGCTTGATTTAAAAACATGGGAAATATCGAAAGTTTTTAAAATCGTTTTTTTTTTATTCCAGAACAAGCCTAGAATTGTTTAATCTTGTTGCAAGAAACGGACGGGTATTGTCAAATACTTTGGGTGAGAGTAGAGAAGATAATCCACCCGCATTCAGGCGTAATGTCACATAAATGGGGCTCCATTCCCGCTCCATCTGTCGGAACATGAAAATGACCCTACTCTACTGGTCCACCGGGCGTTGTATTGTCCGTTAAGTGTCCGTTAATGTTAATTGTTCAGTATGTGCAACCACTGGTTGGAGACGATGTAATTCTTTCTCTCTCTCTCTCTCTCTCTCTCTCTCTCTCTCTCTCTCTCTCTCTCTCTCTCTAAAAAAAACTCGCCCCCCCCCCCCCTATTTGAAATCCTGGCTACGCCTATGAAAGATGTGTCAGACTAAGTTTGGACGGTCTGCTGGCACCCAGTCCGCGTGAGTTTGGTCAGGAAAATTTGAAATTTCTGGAATGAAAATGGCTAAAATGCGTCTGAAGGCAAACTTGTTTGGTTGGACAGTCACTGTTTTGAACTTTGATTTTAATATCAAGTCAATTAAACAAATTTGACGATTTATCCTGAAAGGAGATGTCAAAGTCCGGACAGAATAAAGCACTTTAATCAAAACCCAGCAACAAACAGGGCACACAATAACGTCTGAATTTGAACGTAAGCTAAACCAAGATTTGGTTTGGATTTGGTTTGGATTTGGATTGGATTTGGATTGGACTTGGATTGGATTTGGATTGGATTTGGATTGGATTTGGATTGGATTTGGATTTGGATTGGATTTGGATTGGATTTGGATTAGGTTGGATTGGATTTGGATTAGTTTGGATTGGATTTGGATTGGATTTGGATTGGTTGGATTGGTTGGATTGGATTTGGGTTAGTTTGGATTGGATTTGGATTGGATTTGGATTGGATTTGGATTGGATTTGGATTGGATTTGGATTGGATTTGGATTGGTTGGATTGGATTTGGATTGGATTTGGATTGGATTTGGATTGGATTTGGATTGGATTTGGATTGGATTTGGATTGGATTTGGATTGGATTTGGATTGGATTTGGATTGGATTTGGATTGGATTTGGATTGGTTGGATTGGATTTGGATTGGATTTGGATTGGATTTGGATTGGATTTGGATTGGATTTGGATTGGTTTTGGATTGGATTTGGATTGGATTGGATTGGATTTGGATTGGATTTGGATTGGATTTGGATTGGATTTGGATTGGTTGGATTGGATTTGGATTGGATTTGGATTGGATTTGGATTGGATTTGGATTGGATTTGGATTGGATTTGGATTGGTTGGATTGGATTTGGATTGGATTTGGATTGGTTGGATTGGATTGGATTGGTTGGATTAGTTTGGATTGGATTTGGATTGGATTTGGATTGGATTTGGATTAGTTTGGATTGGATTTGGTTGGATTTGGATTGGATTTGGATTGGTTGGATTGGATTTGGATTGGATTTGGATTAGTTTGGATTGGTTGGATTGGATTTGGATTGGATTTGGATTGGATTTGGATTGGATTTGGATTGGATTTGGATTGGATTTGGATTGGATTTGGATTAGTTTGGTTGGTTGGATTGGATTTGGATTGGATTTGGATTGGATTTGGATTGGATTTGGATTGGTTGGATTGGTTGGATTGGATTTCGATTGGATTTTGGATTGGATTTGGATTGGTTGGATTGGATTTGGATTGGATTTCGATTGGTTGGATTGGATTTGGATTGGATTTGGATTGGATTTGGATTGGATTTGGATTGGTTGGTTGGATTTGGATTGGTTGGATTGGTTGGATTGGTTGGATTGGTTGGTTGGTTGGATTGGTTGGATTGGTTGGATTGGTTTTGGATTGGATTTGGATTGGATTTGGATTGGATTTGGATTGGATTTGGATTGGATTTGGATTGGATTTGGATTGGATTTGGATTGGATTTGGATTGGATTTGGATTGGATTTGGATTGGATTTGGATTGGATTTGGATTGGATTTGGATTGGATTTGGATTGGATTTGGATTGGATTTGGCTTGGATTTGGATTGGATTTGGATTAGTTTGGATTGGATTTGGATTGGATTTGGATTGGATTTGGATTGGATTTGGATTGGATTTGGATTTGGTTGGATTGGATTTGGATTGGATTTGGATTGGATTTGGATTGGATTTGGATTGGATTTGGATTGGATTTGGATTGGATTTGGATTGGATTTGGATTGGTTGGATTGGATTTGGATTGGTTGGATTGGATTTGGATTGGTTGGATTGGATTTGGTTAGTTAGGTTGGATTTTGGATTGGTTGGATTGGTTGGATTGGATTTGGATTGGGTTGGATTGGTTGGTTGGATTTGGATTGGTTGGATTGGATTTGGATTGGTTGGATTGGTTGGATTGGTTGGATTGGTTGGATTGGATTTGGATTGGTTGGATTGGATTTGGATTGGTTGGATTGGATTTGGATTGGATTTGGATTGGATTTGGATTGGTTGGTTGGTTGGATTGGATTTGGATTGGATTTGGATTGGATTTGGATTGGATTTGGATTGGATTTGGATTGGATTTGGATTGGATTTGGATTGGATTTGGATTGGATTTGGATTGGTTGGATTGGATTTGGATTGGATTTGGATTGGATTTGATTGGATTTGGATTGGATTTGGATTGGATTTGGATTGGATTTGGATTGGATTTGATTGGATTTGGATTGGATTTGGATTGGATTTGGATTGGATTTGGATTGGATTTGGATTAGTTTGGATTGGATTTGGGATTGGATTTGGATTGGATTTGGATTAGTTTTGGATTGGATTTGGATTGGATTTGGATTGGATTTGGATTGGATTTGGATTGGATTTGGATTGGATGGGTATTGGATTTGAAGTAGATTTGGATTCAACCTTAATTCGATCGAATAATTGTGAAGGCGGACGCAAGAAGTGTATCCTTCATAATCAAACGCAAACATCTGTTGGCGACAACATTGTAAAACTAGCTTATCTGTAATTTCATCAAACAGATCGAATTGCAACAATGCCGGAAATAATCTATAAAACAATTTAATTTGAAAAAAATCTGGCATCAGTGACAGAACCCTTAAAACTAGTATTGGAGAATTTTGATAGGCACATCTTAAAAACTTAAGTTCATAGTTGAAATTTTTGATTGAAATTCAGTTGCAGAAACTGAAACTGCATCACTGAAATCATTGTAAGATGGAAACCAACGGCTCAATATATATCATTTGAAAAGACGATGTCTACGTTAAAGTTTGTCTACAGGGTGTCTCACAATAGGTGTCACTAAAGCAAAATGGGATTACAGCAGAACAAATCATAGCATTTATTTTTAATTTGAAAGATACATGTTATAGAAATAAACCATATTGATTCAATTTGAATCTCTCGCCCTTTTCCTTTTCCCAGAATTTTTATCGTTTTTGACTCACTTTCGTCAAAAGTGGAGTCACTCATATGAAATTTTTGCATCTTTGACTCACTATTTATTGAAATTAAACTGTATCCTAAATTTTTAAACTTCAGCAAGATCAAATGTTTTGATATGTCAACTTGTCAATCCCTAATGCATTTAATCTCTCAGTAAACTCCACTTTGATAATGGGATAAAACTGATTCAGAGTTAAATTTTACACAAATGCCCAGCATCCCCTGTGAAGGGAAAATTTGACAATATCATTTCAGAGAGAATTCAATGGGGTCTAAAATTTACCCAATCTTGGTGTATCAAGGAGGGCCTTAGCATTAATCCATCAAAAGTAGTAGTTGTACCTTTCATTAGGAAAAAGAAGTTTTGTTTAAAAGCTTTTCAGCTAGGAGGATTGAAAATCCATCTTAGTGAACAGGTGAAATACCTAGGAGTGATACTGGATGCCAAACTGAACTGGAATGCACATGTTGAGTGTGTGATCGGCAAGGCAACCAATGCTTTCTGAATATGCTCAAAAGCATTCGGCAGAAAATGGGGTCTAAGACCAAAAATAATTATGTAGGTTTATACATCCATAATTCGTCCAAAAATAACGTATGCTTCGCTTGTGTGGTGGCCAAAAACAAAATAGGCTACTGCACAGAAAAAGCTGACAAAACTTCAACGATTAGTGTCCATTGCTATAACGGGAGCGACGCGCAGCACTCCATCAAAATCGTTAAATTCAATTCTAAATCTGCTGCCTTTGCACGAATACGTGCAAATAGAAGCGGAAAAGAGTATGCTTAGACTCAAACGGTTGAAAACTTTCAAGTTTGGTGACTTCGTCGGTCACCTGAGCATTTCACAAAGCTTTCAAAATGAGCCAGAGATGTATAAAGCTATGTCCATTTAGAATCCGGAATAATAAAATTATCTGTATCTCGGTAACGGATTGACCTACAAATAAGTTTGATACATCTAAACAAAGTTTAATACATCAAATTTACTTTCCCTTAAGGAAAGAATATCAATGCAAATCATTTCTCTTCGTTTTTAATGAAAATTCGCACTTTCTTCTTTATTCCTGCCATCAAACGCTGCACACCTCCGGAGTCAACTTCTTTGGCAAATTTGTTCCACAATTTGGTCGTCTGAGTCGCGTCCCGCGCCGTGTTTCCACTTTTTTCAAGCTTACGCTTCATTATTGCCCAAAATCTCTCGATGGGCCGGAACTGCGGACAGTTGGGTGGATTTATGTTTTTATTTAGGAAATCTACGTTATTATCGCGGTACCACTGGATGACTTCCTGGCTGTAGTGGAAACTCGCCAAATCTGGCCAAAACTTCACGGGACCTTTATGAGCTTTAATGAAAGGTAGCACGCGGTTTTTGAGGTATTCTTCCTTGTACAGCTTCGAGTCCATCGTCTTATTCGTCACGAACACTTTGGTCTTTGCTCCGCTTATCCCTGCATATCCCTTGACAAATCATCATTGTTTTGGCAAATTTGTTCATAAAAGCAAACTTAAACTTCGCAGGAACATCTCCTCGTGCCGTCGCCATGTAGAATTTTTGGCCAGGAAGCTGTCCGAAATCCATTTTGACGTAGGTTTCATCGTCGATGAGCAGGCATTCTTGGTACTTCGTCAAAACCTGCTGGTACAATTTCCGAACTCGAGTTTTGGTGACGAAACTTTGCTTCAACGTTCTGTTTGGTTGCTTGCTGGCTCGATAAGAACGATATCCTGCTCGCAAACAAATTCTTCGAACGGTACTGCGAGCAGCAGCGTATTTTTGTGCGATTTCATTATCTGATAGTCCAGGGTTTGCTCTGACGGTTCTCAACACCTTCTGGTTCAGCTTGCGGTCATATGTTCCACTACGACGCTTACCTTGAGGCACTCGATCCACGCTCTTTCGCTCCCTGAAACGTTTGAGTATACACGGTTGATTTGGCGATTTTCAACGGTTTTGCGATTT
Organism: Aedes koreicus; assembly: GCA_024533555.2. Taxonomy (NCBI): domain Eukaryota; kingdom Metazoa; phylum Arthropoda; class Insecta; order Diptera; family Culicidae; genus Aedes; species Aedes koreicus. Next base: position 205,074 of record JAHHFK020000185.1, read on the forward strand.
TTATTGCGGACCACGTTGGATTATCAACGTGGGTGTGCAGATTTTTTTCTCTCCTCTCGGCTTCCATCTGGAATAACTTTTGACTCACTGCACGAAACACCGTGAAATTTATACCACAGAAAGTGGGCGCCTACACTCAACGAAATAATCTTTCGATATTCATAAGATTGCATTATGATTATTCGCTACAAGAAATCGTTATGAATTTCATTAATTTACCTTATGAAATATAATGGTGTTGCAAAAATAAAAATATGGAGCAACCTGGATTCGAACCTCGAACGTTGAGGTTATGGGTCCAGTGACTTGACCAGTAGTATATATCAACAGTTGTGAACAGGAAAGCTAAAAGGCGTACAGGAACAACGTCGTGTGAAATAAAATCCATTCATAAGTCAGGCTTATGAAATTTTAAAGCATCATTCATAAGTTGAACCTTATGAAATTCTTAAGATTATTTGGCTGAGTATAGGTTACAAACCGCTGTAAAAGAATTCTTGCAGAGGCCACTTTCCATGCCGCTGCAACACAAAAAGTGATTCCGGATTCTAACTGGACAGAACTTTATGAATGGAGACTGGATGAAACCTGTGGAAAACCATGACATCCCTTACAACATATGTGAGATGTCACGTATAGATTGGGAAGTCAGAGGTCCCACTGTTCATCATGTTTCCATAAAATTCTTCACAGATGGCTCAAAAATTGGAACGAAAACGGGAGCAGGAATCTTTAGGCCTGGGGTAGAAATCTCAGTGGCGATGGGAAACTACCCAACGGCCTTCCAGGTGGAAATTTTTGCTATTATAAAATTTGTTAACGTTTGTCTGAAGAGGAAATATAGACATGCTAAAAACGTTTGCATTAAAAAAATTGACTTTTTTCGGCTGGTGATAAAAAAAAAACTAAGACAGGTAATTCCTTTTGATAAATTTACCATGGAAGGTAATTATTTAAGCTTACTTGCAAAAAAACTCTACGCCCTTGCGAGCGGCCTTCCGGCAATTAACCGGAACATTCGCCATGGTGGACGAAAACATGCATGTAGGCATGTTTTTGAGTTCATTCTTCGTTTTATTTATCAATTCCTCCTCAGTTTCAACGACAAAATTGTTGGAGTAGTACTTACACTTCAGGTTGGCGCAGAAATTTTCGATGGGACGCTGCTGGGGGATGTTGGGCGGGTTCGCCGACTTTGGTACCACATCGATATTCAGCCGCTCCATCTCCTCCAACGATCGCTTCGAGTAGTGGGCCGACGCCAGATCCGGCCAGAACACCGCGTCTTCGCCCTTATTGTATTTCTTGATGAACGACGCAACTTCCGGCAGGCATTTCGTATTATAAATTTCCCCCTTTCCTGGCCAGTCCGGAGCGAAAGAAGAGCGGCTTTGACATCCCCTTCTCGCTGATTGTCAGCCACTGCAACACCTTCTTGGGGAACTTGGTGTACGAAAGGAAATTCACCTCGGAGCTCACTTCCTTCGTGGGGGAAGTAAAATACGAAGTGCCCTGCCAGTCGTTGCCATCCAGGGTGAGATGGGTCTCGTCGTCCATCACCACCGCCACGTCGCGGTTCGTCGGGAAAGTCGAGTTGACCATCTTATTCAGCCACTGCCGCTGCGTCATTGCCTGCAATTCCGAAACCAGTGGACGTGACTTCCGCTTCCTGACATGTATGTTCATGTTTGCCAGGTACTTTTTCACTGTTTGGCCGGTTGAACCGACCTCCCGGCCAAGCGCTCGTGGCGATGTAGCCACTTTTCTCTCGGTCTTCCTCTTCAGCATCCTTTGGAGCTTCTTGTCGCTCAGGGTCGTCGGCCGTCCGGAACCGGGCTTTCTTTTGATGCTCTGATTGTTGTCTAATAGTGCCAAGATGCTGTAGATGCCGGAACGGGCGTGTGCGGCGTCCACAAAGTGCCGCACGATGTCCGTTTTCGACGCGGCGGGGTGCCGTTCTTTGAACGCGCACACTTCTGAACGGAGTTGCTTCACTGTTTTTGCCATCCCGGTTAGAGTTCGACTGATAGAGCTGATAGATTTTGTCTGCTGACTCATGGGTTTCTATGATTGATGCTGCATGGGTAGTTTTGTCAGTGCGGATGAAGGTAAACCCATGAAAAATCGGCAATTTTTGTCCATTTTTTTAAAAGCAAACGTTATTTGTATTTATTATACAGACAGCCAAGCGGCACTCAAAGCGTTGCGTAATTATAAATGTACATCCAAACTTGTCTGGGAATGCATTCTTTTACTGGGAAAGGTATGGTAAGAGAACTCCGTAAATTGATTGTGTGTTCCGGGACACTGTGGTATTGAAGGTAATGAAAGGGCAGACGAGCTTACTAAACAAGGGTCAAATGTACAGTTTATTGGCCCAGAATCATTCTGCGGTATATCATACTGTGCAATAAAAATAGAATCGAAATCTTGGGAAGAACATAGGGTGATGACCAACTGGTTGGTTACCATAAAGTGTGTTCAATCGAAAAGGTTTATAATTTCAAATGTTACAATCAGTAAAAATCTTCAGGAGCTCAATAAGAGAGTTCTTTGTACCTATACTGGCCTAGTAACCGGACATTGTACGAGTAGATATCATTTGAAAAACATTGGCCAGGATCAGAATGATATCTGTCGTTTCTGCAACATGGAACGTAAAACCTCGGAACATCTGCTCTGCAGTTGGGATGCATTGTACAAGAGCAGACTTAAATTTCTGTACAGTGGCTATATGCAACCTGAAGAAATTTGGACTGCGAATCCTGAAAAGGTGGTGGGTTTCATAAACTCGATTTCGCCTGACTGGGAGACGCGTCTGTTCACTTGACAAATGAGAATCAAGGTTTAAGATACGAATAAGGAGTGTATCGAATATAAGCTATCCACATACATTTGCGTTGTACGCATGTATTTGTGATGGTTTTTTATGCTCTGAACACTGCATGCTGTGCGTTTGACTGTCAGCTTTCTTTTGTTTACTTGTTTGTGCGGTTCAAATTCTGCGTTTTCAAAATGTCGCGTATTGAAAAGGAAGTGAAAATTAAGGTTCTGGACACATGGCTAAGTGAGAAGGGTATTACTATGCGAAAATTGGCGAAGCGGTTTGGAATTCATCATGCGAGTGTTAAAACCATCATTAATAAGTTTGGGGAACACTATTCTTTGGATGAGCTACCAGGAAGAGGCAGAAAACCCGGTTCTTCCAACCCGAAACTGGAGCAGAAAGCGGTATCTCTAATCATGAAGAACAAATCAATGTCAATACGTGATTTGGCCAAAAAAGCAGGAACGAGTGTCGGAATGATCCAGCGTATCAAGAGGTGAAACCACCTGAAGACCTACAAGAAGCAGAAAATCTCGAAACAAAGTGCAGAACAGAAGAAGCGAGCAGCAACAAGGGCCCGGAAATTGTATTCGCGTCTTTTGCAGCGTCCGGATGCATGCGTTTTGATGGACGATGAGACCTATGTAAAGGAGGACTCATATACCCTTCCAGGTATACAATACTTTACTGCCGTCGTTGGGGAGGATGTGAGCGATGCGGACAGGTCGATTCAAGTGGTGAATTTTGGTCGAAAGGTACTGGTATGGCAAGCAATATGTTCCTGTGGTTTGAAGTCAACCATTTTTTACACTACCGGAACTATAAATGCGGATATCTATCGATCTGAGTGTCTCCAGAAGAGATTGTTGCCTTTATATAAGAAGCATAGTACACCTCCATCTGTTTTGGCCGGATTTAGCGTCGGCTCACTATGCCAAAACCACTCTCAATTGGCTTGCGGAAAAGGGTATAGATTTCGTTGAGAAAAATATCAATCCACCAAATTGCCCTCGGCTTCGACCCATCGAACGTTACTGGGCAATCGTGAAGAGGGTCTTCAAGAAGACTGGTAAGGCAGCTGGGAACATGCAGGAGTTCAAAAAAATTGGGCTCTAGCGTCCAAAAAATGCGATGCAACACTTGTCCGGAACTTGATGAAGAGCATTCGATCCAAAGTTCGAAAATTCGTGAAGGAATAACTTAAATTTCATCCGGTCTTCATTATGTTCAAGTTTAACCTCGTACAATAAAGGATCAATTTTTTGTATGAATAAAATATCGGTTTTCAACATAATTTGAAAGAAAGTTTGTGGATAGCTTATTTTCGATACACTCCTTAGTTATAGTAAAAAGGGGTATACCAGAAAAGTTCGATTCAGTGGACGCAGTGGTTCTACGCCTCAACAAAAAATTAAAAAAATTAACAAAATTTAGAATTGCAACACAAAAGCGATTTGCCAAAACTCTATCTTATAGCAAACTTTCTTAAAATTTCCGAGTAGGTATCAAATCAAATAGTTTTGCTTAGTTTTTCCAAAAAGTGAGCACGATTATTGAACGAACGAGTTTTGACGAAATTTGATGGCTGTATTTTAATGGATGGCGAAACATATGTCAAAATGGATTATAAAAAATCCCTGGACGAAAATTTTACCTGGCAACTGGTCGTGGGGATGCCCCTCCAGGTATCAATTTGTTTTGAGATTAAACCTCCGAATTGCCCTGAGTTCAGACCGATCGAAAAATATTGGGCAATTGTCAAGCAAAAACTTCGAAGAGGCGGTAAAGAAGTGACAAATGCACAACAAATGCGTTTAAAGTGGAATAAGTTCGCCGGTACAGTGTCACCAGCGACTGTGCAGATCATGATGGCATCGATCACAAGTAAAGTGCGACATTTTGTTCTAAACGGTAAAATGTAATATTTTGTTATATATTGTTTGAATGCTGAATAAATACGCTTTTCTTTGACGTTTTGATCAACCGTATATGTTGT